>JARGCV010000323.1:165000-435043 GCA_034064705.1 Bothrops alternatus
AAAGCAATTTATCTGTTTCAGCCCCTCACACATCCCCCCCCCAAAACACACTCATATTAACACCACCTACTCACAAAATTTGAGGCTTACCCCAACCCTTTTCATGACTCTGAACCAAAACAGAGTGGGAAAATAAAGATTCCAGTTATCTTAAGCCATCTTCTCCTCTGGAAGACTTTTATTTTTTTTATTACAGATGTTTTTTCCATAAATTTAAAAAAAAGTCTATAAAAAAATAGAGGACAAGGGAAGAGTGGAAAAAAAAGAAAAACAAAAGAGAGGACAATAACTAAAGGAACGAAAGCAGATCACTTCCTCTCTACTGTTCAAAACATCCTAACAGACCCAACATCTTCCCTTCTGAATTATTCCAGAAATCTCTTCTGCTCCTTAATTTATTTATTTTTTTCCCCAAAGTTGAATCTGGATCGGTCACTGGGACCAGTGGTTTTATTCTTCCGAGTTTTTGGACTCATTCTGGAGCCCGTTGATGGCTTGGCGATTGGCTGCCAGTCACTTGGATAAGCTGGTGGTAAATCGGCCCTCCTGTTGGTGGACAAGGGATTGTACCTGCTCGGCCAACAATCTTCGCAGCTGCAAAATTGAATGTGTGTCCTTGTTCATTGCAACGTGAGGCTACCAATGAGTTCGGGTCTCCTGAAGCCAAATGCCTTGATTTCGTAATCCGTTGAGTGTCCTTTACCTGCTTTTAAAATAATAATGTCCTGAATCTTGTTTTAGGACTTTCGAGATGCGTTGCTCCATCGGGCTGAACGTGTGTTGCTAGGTTTGGGCATGACCATCATTGCCGATACTTGGCGGCGTGTTTTTCTGGCTTTTCTATCTCTTACTTCGTTGAATATGGATCCCCCCCCCCAATAATTCAATACATCAATCCTCGTTTTGCTTTTTTCTTCATTTAGCAAAAGTCCAGTCGAGATGTCCAGTCTTTTAAAAATGCATGTCGCGTTTTCTCCTTGATCAAATCAGGTCATGTTTTTTTGCGTATTTCAGCTGTTTTTCTTCCTTAAGTCTTGTTTAAACACCAGAGGGGATCGTTGGATAATCTAAACTTTTTAAGAGATTCTGTTCCTGCTGCTATGGGACAAAGACGCCATGCCTGTTGCACGAGAAACATGGCTTGAAAAAGTCTTTGCCAGGTTGCCAGTTTTTGCTTTAGAGGCTGTAAATTTCCAATTTATCGCCCCACTTTGTTAAACTACTTGGTTTACTCAGAGCTAACTTTCCTGCTATCCTTAGTGACTTGAATGCATCTTAGCTGTCCACGTCATTCAGGAGAGAGAGAAAGGAAAAGAAAGAAAGAAAGAAAGAAAGAAAGAAAGAAAGAAAGAAAGAAAGAAAGAAAGAAAGAAAGAAAGAAAGAAAGGATGAATTACTGACCTTCATCTTTCTCACACATACAATATTTGCTCAATACTTGAAATTTAACCACTGTGCTTGGATTAAAACGAATAGAGAAACAAGGCATTTCTTAACGCCATATTGGTGACTTAACATTATTATTTTCTCCTTTTAGGTTTTCAAACTAACTGCATGTAGCATGAGACATTGTTGACTTTTTTTGTTCGTTTTGTTTGGTGAGGAAAGTAGTTATTTATTGATCTGTACACGTCAGGAATGGGGAAAAGTTTAAAACGGGAGGGGGGGATTAGGATGGAAGGGGCTTCATTCATCCACTTCCTTTCCTCTACGGGTTTGTCACTGATTCAGCATTTTGTACGTAGTGTCTGAATTTAGATCCCAGCTGACTTTCAGCATCATCGCCACTCTGTTCATGTTCATGAGAAAGTACGTTTGATCGACACTTGGCCTTTTATTATTATTTTTGTTGTTGTTGTTGGAAAAGTGTTATGTGACTTGGCACATGGGTGTATTCTTGCTTTCCGTTGTATGACGCCAACTTCAGGAAAATAAAATTTTGATTTTTCATCCTTGGGGTGCTTTGGTCTTTCCCGCCCTCTCTCTCTCTCTCTCCAGGATGGACCTCTAGTTCAGTAGCCATGTTCTGCTGAGTTTCTCCTCATGGTTGTACCAAATACACTTTCTCAAAAGGCAACTGGACTTTCTTGTTTTTCCTTGAAGACGTTTCGGTTCTCATCCGAGAAGCTTCTTCGGTTCTGGCTTCTCACCCAAAGGTGCTTTTTTTTCAAGAGGCAACTGGACTCTGTTGTTTTTTCTTTGAAGATGTTTTGCTTCTCATACAAGAAGCTTCTTCAGAAAGAATAGAATAGATTAGATTATAGAATAGAATAGAATAGATTGTAGAATGGAATAGAATAGAGGATGGAATGGAATAGAATAGAATAGAACAGATTGTAGATAGACTAGAACAAAACAACAGGAATAGAATAGAGCAGAATAGAATAGAATAGAATAGACAGATTGTAGAATAGAATAGAATAGAAATACGGAATAGAATAGAATAAAATAGAATAGAGGATAGGATGGAATGTAATAGAATAGAATAGAATAGAACAGATTGTAGATAGACTAGAACAAAACAATAGGAATAGAATAGAGCAGAATAGAATAGAATAGACAGATTGTAGAATAGAATAGAATAGAATAGAAATACGGAATAGAATAGAATAAAATAGAATAGAGGATAGGATGGAATGTAATAGAATAGAATAGAATAGAACAGATCAGATTGTAGATCAGTGTTTCTCAAGCTTGACAATTTTAAGGCACGTGGACTTCAACTCCCAGAATTCCACAGCCAGGAATGCTGGCTGTGGAATTCTGGGAGTTGAAGTCCACGTGCCTTAAAATTGTCAAGGTTGAGAAACACTGTTGTAGATAGACTAGAACAAAACAATAGGAATAGAATAGAGCAGAATAGAATAGAATAGACAGATTGTAGAATAGAATAGAATAGAATAGAATAGAATAGAATAGAATAGAATAGAATAGAATAGAATAGAATAGAATAGAATAGAATAGAATAGAAATACGGAATAGAATAGAATAAAATAGAATAGAGGATAGGATGGAATGTAATAGAATAGAATAGAATAGAATAGAACAGATTGTAGATAGACTAGAACAAAACAGGAATAGAATAGAATAGATTATGGAATGGAATAGAATAGAATAGATTGTAGAATAGAATAGATTGTAGAATGGAATAGAATAGAGGATGGAATGGAATGGAATAGACTAGAACAAAACAATAGGAATAGAATAAAGTAGAATGGAATAGACAGATTGTAGAATAGAACAGAATAGAATAGAATAGAATAGAGGATAGGATGGAATAGAATAGAATAGAATAGAGCTGGAAGGGACCTAGGATAGGATAGAATAGAATAGAATAGAATTCAGAATGAATGGAATGGAATGGAATGGAATAGAATAGAACAGATTGTAGATAGACTAGAACAAAACAATAGGAATAGAATAGAGCAGAATAGAATAGAATCTTGGAATGGAATAGGATAGGATAGAATAGAATAGAATAGAATAGAATAGAATAGAGGAATGAAGAATAGAAGACAGGATGGGATGCGACCAAACAGAACAGAGTCCAAAATTTCTGTTGCTAAGTGAGACATTTCTTAAATGAATTTTGCCCCGTTTTACGACCCTTCTGTTGCCACCAGTTTTTAAGTGAATCGCTGCAGCTGTTCGGTTGTTAAGGGAATCCGGCTTGCCCCGTTGGCTTTGCTTGTTGGAAGGCCACAAAAGGGGATCAAGTGACCCCCAGGGGGACACAGCGACCGTCAACCCAATTCTCTACGTTTGAGGTTTCCCTCAAGCCCTGAACCCTTAACCCTTTAAAAAGACTCGGCATTCCCCAACGTGGTCCAGCCCCCCAGGAAACAAACCCGAGATGCGAAGTCAGCGGGCTGCTCTTGACGCCACGTTGGGATTTCCCTTCGGACCCGCTGTGCCAAGCGCTCAAAAGATTGTGCCCCGTTAAGATGGCTTACAGATGGCATCTCCCTCCGGCCAGATTAGCCAAAATGTATAAAGGAGATTCTTCTACGTGTTGGAAATGTAAAAAAGAAAAGGGCACCTTTTTTCATATATGGTGGAGATGTAGAGAAGCACAGGTGTATTGGCGTATGGTCTGGGAATGGGCAATAGAAATGGCTAGCCAACACTTTCTGTACAAACCCGAGGCATTACTATTAAGAAAATTACGTTTTGCGCAGAACTAGATAGGTTAACTAAAAGATTAAAAAAAACCAGGAAGGCACAGAATTTTATCGGATATGGAACCAATTTTATAGACGGAGGGGAAAAAAATAGAGTTCACCAATAAAGAGATAAGTTAAAGTAGAGATTAGAAATGTATAGTTTTGTATATAGATAAGTTATATGCGATTAATGTACAAGATGGACTGAGATGTCAGTCAGAGACGATTTACCATGTTCAATGTTTTGAATCCTTTTTTTTTTTGCATTCAATAAAAACTTTAATAAAGAAAAGAAAAAAGATTGTGCCCCGTTCACACGCCACCGCAGATCCGTGTAAGGCGCGGGCGGCCACTCCACACACACGCACGCACGCACGCACACACAGCATCTTTGCAAAGCAAGTGCAATCACACACACAGCCTCTGCAAAGCGGGTGCAATCACACACACACACGGCCTCTTTGCAAAGCGAGTGCAATCACAAACACACACACACACACACACACACACACACGGCCTCTGCAAAGCGAGTGCAATCACACACACGGCCTCTTTGCAAAGCGAGTGCAATCACACACACACACACACACACACACGGCCTCTGCAAAGCGAGTGCAATCACACACACGGCCTCTTTGCAAAGCGAGTGCAATCACACACACACACACACACACACACACACACACACACACGGCCTCTGCAAAGCGAGTGCAATCACACACACACGGCCTCTGCAAAGCGGGTACAATCACACACACACACGGCCTCTTTGCAAAGCGAATGCAATCGCACACACACACACACACACACACATCCTCTTTGCAAAGCGAGTGCAATCAAAACTCCAATTGCCAAAGGGATGGAGATGGGTGGGGGTGGGGTGGAGACACGGGTGCCGCCCCCCCCACCGACGCGCACCTATTCAGACAACGCCTTTGTCCCGCAAGGTGCTTTTTTTTTTCTTTTTTCTTTTTGAAAAGCAAAAAAAAAACAAACGCGCAACGCGTCCCTCTTCGCCTGCCGTACGCCATCCCATAATAATTCCCCCCCTCTTTTCCTTTCTCCCCGCCCTCCTCCTCTGCTCCGGTTTCCCACGTGGTCCCGGGTTGGGACGCGGGGATTGCATTGCACGTCGGAGCGGGCGCCGTTTTGTAAAAACGGGTCTCTCTCTCTCCTGGCTCGGCTCCTCTCCGGCGCTTGCTGGAATGAGGTGGCTGCTGGGGGGGCAAAGGGGGATTTGGGGTTCGTTCTGGGTCAGCGCTGGGGCATGGAGAAGCGCCCCCCGGGATCGGCGGAGGCGCCCGGATCCTGGGTTTCTCCGGCAAAGCGGCCGCTTCTGGCTGGAGTCCTGGAAATCTAGCCGGGGGGTTGGCGAAGCCCGGAGGAGAGCCGCGAGTCTGTGGCGCTGCAGCGCACGTCGGAATGTGGGTATCCGTCAAGATGAAGGCAATGCGCTCGGGAGGAGGGTGGTTCTCACGAGCGGAGAGTCCCTTGAGCCAGTCTTGGCAAAGGTTCTGCCTGCCTTTCAGCAGCAGATTTTAGTTCCTTCTTTTCTTTCTTTCTCCTCCCATCCCACCGTTCTCCTTCCTTCCTTCCTTTTTTTCTTTCTTTCTTCTCCCCTCCCACCTTTCTCTCTCCTTCCTTCCTTTCTTCCTTCCTTTCTTCTCCCCTCCCATCTTTCTCCTTCCTACCTTTCTTCCTTCCTTTCTTTTTTTCTTTCTTCTCCCCTCCCACCTTTCTCCCTCCTTCCTTCCTTTCTTTCTCCTCCCCTCCCACCTTTCTCCTTCCTTCCTTCCTTCCTTCCTTCCTTCCTTCCTTCCTTCCTTCCTTCCTTTCTTTTTTTCTTCTCCCCTCCCACCTTTCTCCCTCCTTTCTCCCTCCTTTCTCCCTTCCTTCCTTCCTTCCTTCCTTCCTTCCTTCCTTCCTTCCTTTCTTCTCCCCTCCCACCTTTCTCCCTCCTTCCTTCCTTTCTTCTCCCCTCCCACCTTTCTCCTTCCTTCCTTTCTTTCTTCTCCCCGCCCACCTTTCTCCTTCCTTCCTTCCTTCCTTTCTTTCTTTCTTTTTTCTTCCTTACTTCCTTTCTTTTTTCTTCCTTCCTTTCTTCTTTCTTCCTTCCTTCCTCCCTTCTTTTCTTTATTCTCCCCTCCCACCTTTCTCCTTCCTTCCTTCCTTCTCTCCCTTGCTCCCTCCTATCCCTTCCTTCCTTCCTTTCTTCCTTACTTCCCTCCCTTTCTTTCTCCTCCCTCTCTCTTCTTTGTTCCCTCCCTCCCTCCCATCCTTCCCTTTCTTTTTCCTCCCTCCCTCCCATCCCTTCTTTCCCCTCCCTCCCTCCCTCCCTCTCCCTCTCTCTCTCTCTTCCTTGCTCCCTCCCTCCCTCCCATCCATCCATCCATCCCTCCCTCCCTCCATCCATCTCTGGACAGAAACACTTTCAGGATTTCCTTCCCCTGCTTTATTTTTCACTGCTCTTTCCTGCAAAAGTACTGTCTGCTTTTCAGCTCTAAACAGGGACATTTATTTTATTCCCATTTGCATTTATATTGGACTGCCTTTTGTCGGAATGGTAGAGGGGCTCTTGCCTGAGCAGGGGGTTGGACTAGAAGACCTCCAAGGTCCCTTCAACCCTTGTTATTCTATATTCTATACAAGCAATGTAGAGACAGAAGCAGGGGCTGCAGAGCAGTTTAAAATCCATCCTTATATGTGGGTTCTCTCTTTCTACCCTTACGTATCTAACCAACATTGCAACTGTACATAACTACCATTGCCATTGTACATAACTACCATTGCTACTACACCTAACTAGCCTTGCAATCGTCCTTAACTAGCCTTGCAACTTTAGCTAGCTAGCGTTGCACTGTACCTAGCTGGCATTGCACCTGTATCTAACTAGCATTGCACCTCTATCTCATTAGCATTACACCTGTATCTAACTAGCATGTCAGCTATCCCTGACTAGCATTGCAACTGTCCTTGACTACCGTACCCAACTAGCGTTGCAACGAAGCAGCTACTCCTCCATTAACCCCTGGGTCCTTGTGGCGTTTGGTGTGGTCTCTTCCAGTGTCTTACCATGGCTGAGCAGCTGGGAAGTCTGGAAAACAGCCTGGCTAAGCGGCCGAGGGACGGGGACGGCAGGGACGGCAGGCAGGAGGAGACGGAGCCTGGGAAGCAGGAGGAGAATGGACACGAGGTCAAAAGGTTCAAGGACCGTGAGGAAGAGGTCAAGGACGAGGCAAAGAAGTTCCCAAAGAAGAAAGTTGTGCTGTTGCTGGTGTATTGTGGGAAGGGCTACCATGGAATGCAGGTCAGCGCCTGGATATAATGGCATGTGGGGAAGACTTGCGGAGAGGCTGCCTAGGGCTTTGCAGCTTACCAGCCTGGCTGGGGAGCGGAAGAGGGGAATCACGCCCCATGAGTATGGGGATGGTGTGTGCACATACAGCTCAATTCGCAAGAGTGGCAGGCTGGCACCCATGGGCATGCCTGCGCAGCTTGGCTTCAAGCCCACCGCTTGCATGAGTTGAAGTGTGCTTCTGTGTGCACCCCAGTCCATCTCTCACACAGCCTGGTTGCAAATAGGCTGTGGACCGGTAAGGGGCTGTGGCTCGGGGGTTGGGGACCCCTGGCCTAGGGCACGGTCACCAAAGAGACGGCACAGCCCACAGATGCATAATGGGTGGAGAAAGAGACTCAGAAGGGACTCTCCCCGCTAGCTTCTTGGGGATGTAAAGATGAGGGTAAAATGGCTGGCTGGGGAATTCTGGGAGCTGAAGTCCAGGTTGAGAAAAATGAAGAGAAGGACGAGGGGGGACAAGATAGCAGTGTTCCAATATCTCGGGGGCTGCCCCAAAGAAGAGGGAGTCAAGCTATTCTCCAAGGCGCCTGAAGGCAGGAGAAGAAGCGACGGATGGAAACCAATCCAGGAGAGAAGCAACCTGGAACTAAGGAGAAACTTCCTGACAGTCAGAACAATTAGCCAGTGGAACAACCTGCCTCCAGAAGCGGTGGATGCTCCAACACTGGAGGTTTTTAAGAAGAAACTGGACAGCCATTTGCCCGAAATGGTATAGGGTTTCCTGCCTGAGCAGGGGGTTGGACTACATGACCTCCAATATCCCTTCCAGCTCTGTTATTCTGTTCTCTGCAGATGTTTGAATGTTCTATCTATAGATCTGCTGAAGTCCTTGTTTGGGTGAAGATGATTTGGTTCAGCTGATGTTAGATTCTCTCAGATGGTCTGATAGATCAGGGGTCTTCAAACTTGGCCCTTTGATGACTTGTGGACTTAAAACTCCAAGAATTCCTCAGCCAGGCAGGTGTCTGCAGAGCAAGTCATTCTCCAGGCTCAGATGAGTTGAATACATTCATTTCTCTCTCTCTCTCTCTCTCTCCCCCCCCCCCCAGCGCAACGTGAAAACGTCCCAGTACAGGACAATTGAGGATGACCTAGTATCAGCCCTCATCCAATCCGGATGTATTCCAGAAAATCACGGAGAAGACATGAAGAAAATGTCGTTCCAGAGATGTGCCAGGACCGACAAGGTAGTTCTTAACGACCATCTGTTTAACAACGGGGAATTATGATTGTGCCAAAAGGGTAATAACAACCAGTTTTTGAAAAAGCAGTTTCCCCCCCCACCTTTGGACTTAATTTTAACGTTTTAACATTTTCAAGTCTGTGAATTCTCAATTGAGTTGCAAACAAACATCCTTTAAAACGTGACTCGCTGGCATGTTTGTCAGATTCTGTCCAGTCCCGTTTAAATCATTCCTCGTTTTTATTTGATTGATTTCTTTTCTTTTCTTTTTTTGGGGAAAAAAAAATTCAGGGTGTGTCTGCGGCTGGACAGATTGTTTCCTTAAAGGTCTGGATGATCGAAGATATTTTACAGAAGATTAACGAGCATCTTCCTTCTCATATAAGAATTTTAGGTAAGAGAGTACCGCTTTAGAATGATATCATAGGCGCAAGAAGCTTGGGGGTTTCTCATTTCAGGTAAAAGGGGGTCTTGCCCCCCCATTTTCAAACCTGGTGTAACAGGAATAAAATCTTGCACAGCTAGAAAGATCAGAAACAACATGTTTTTCTGCACCGGTGGAAATATTTAACTTATGACGTTAAATGTGGGTTTGTTTGTTTTTTAGTTAAGGTTGTGTATACAGTCTGGGATCCTCCAGATATAGATAGCCCTCTGCAGGTAGTCCTCAACTTACGAACACAATTGAGCCCAAAATCCGGGTTGTTAAGTGAGACATTTCTTAATCGAGTTTGCGACCTTCCTTGCCAAAGTTGTTAAGTGAATCCCTGCAGTTTTTAAGTCAGTAACCTGGTTATTAAGCGAATCTGGCTTCTCCCGTTGACTTGACCCCGGGGACGCTGCGACCATCATAAATAAGAGTCGTTAAGTGTCTGAATTTTGATCAGGTGACCAAGGAGGGATGCTGCAATGGATGTTAAGTGTGAAGAACAATCCTAAGTCGCTTTTTTCACTGCCGTTGAAACTTTGAACGGTTACTAAAAAAAATGGTTGTAATTGGAGGACTGCCTATAGTTGCAGAGCCAACTGTCAGGCCCGCAAAACTAAGAGAGACCTGCAGAGTTCCTTCTAAGCCATTTGCTTTATTGGTCCTCGTTTAGAATAGATAGAATTCTTTATTTGGAGACAAAAGTCTTGCTGAATCTTGCCAGACGGTCGCAAAGGGATCCTGCAGCCGTCGTAAATAGGAACCAATTACCAATTTTGATCCCGTGACCGTGGGGATGCTGTAACGGTCGTAAGCGGTCCTCAGTCGCTTTCTTCAGTGCCCTTGTAACTCTGAACGGTCACTAAACGAACTGTTTCCACTACCTGGGTTATGGCCACAACATAGACGAGAATTTCCATTTCTAAGCCAGGCAAGTTGTGACGCCGTTTCCCTCCATTTTGCACGCTTGTCAAAATGGATCCTTGCCGTTGTTAAGGGCATTACACCGTCTTTAAATGAATCAGGCTCCTCCCACTGATTTTGCTGGTTGGAAGCTGGCTGGGAAGGTTGCAGACGGTCCTGCACCTGTTGTAAATGCACGGTGGTTCCCGAGCATCCAGATTTGGATCAGATCAAATCCAGATTCAGATCAATCCAAGATCCCAAAGATGCTTTTTCAGGAGGCAAGTGGACTTGGTTGTTTTTTCTTTGAAACCCTTTCGCTTCTAATTCCAAGAAGCTTCTTCAGCTCTGACTGGATGGTGGGGAATGGAAGGATTTATACTCCTTGCAAAGCCACTGGTCATTTTCATTCTTTTAGAGAGTCATTAAGGCCATTTGGAGGTTTACCTGTGTCTTCAGGGTCACCTGAGTGGTGCAAATGGGAGTGGACCCTTTTTGCTGAAAGGACGGTGTGGTGGAAGCTATGCTTTCTGCAGGATGTTGCCTGCCCCGTGTCGCTTCATTGTTGAAGACAGGCACAGGCTGTTGGGGATGAGTCTGTGTTGTCTGCATCTCAAACTGAAGCACAGATGGTTCCTGTAGTCTGCAATATTTTTTTTTTCTGCAAATCCGTTCCTGCTCCAGCACCATCCGAAGGGCGTTCATCCCAAAGTGCATAGCTGGGGTGACTCTGAGGATACAGACAAACCTCCAAATGGCCTCAGTGACTCTCAAAGAAGGCAAGTGACCATCTGTCTTCAAGCAGTATAAATCCTTCCACTCCCCACCATCCACTCAAGAGTTGAAGAAGCTTCTTGGAATTAGAAGCGAAACGTCTTCAAAGAAAAACAAAAAAGTCCAGTTGCCTCCTGAAAAAAAAAAAAGCACCTTTGGGATAACCATGACCTGGAGAACCTCCATACACATCATCCCAAGAGCTTTTACTTTAAGGAAATAACTTTTAATCAGGTTTGGAAATTCCCCTGGGTTCGGCATTTAACGCAGTTTCAAAAGACCCATACTGGGGTGTGTATAAGTTCTTCTTTTCGGGATCCTGCCCAGCTGTGAGAAAAGGTTGACCCAAAGTTGACATTGTCCTAAAGTTTTGTCTGTTTAAAAAAAAACAACAGGGCTCAAAAGGGTGACTGGGAAATTCAATTCCAAGAACAGATGTGATGCCCGGACCTATTCATACATGTTGCCAACATTTGCCTTCGCTCACAAAGATGATGCTCCTCAGGAGGAAACCTATCGCTTGAGTGCCGAGACTTTGGAGGCCGTCAACCGCCTCCTGACTTGCTACAAAGGCACCCACAACTTCCATAACTTCACCTCCCAGAAGGGCCCCAGGGATCCCAGCGCCAAACGCTACATCATGGAGATGTTTTGCGAAAAGCCCTTCATCAGGAACGGGATGGAGTTTGCGGTGGTGAAGGTGAAAGGACAAAGCTTCATGATGCACCAGATCCGCAAAATGATCGGCTTGGTGATCGCCATTGTGAAAGGCCACGCCACCCTATCCATCCTGGAGCAGAGCTGGGGAGAGGAGAGAGTGGACATCCCCAAGGCTCCTGGACTGGGCCTGATTTTGGAACGGGTTCACTTTGAAAGCTACAATCAACGGTTTGGGGATGATGGTCTCCATGAAGCCCTGGAGTGGGCAGAAGAAGAGGAGAAGATCATGGCTTTCAAAGAGCAGTACATCTACCCCACCATTATCAATACGGAGAAGGAAGAAAGGTCCATGATGAACTGGCTGGAGACGCTCTTCAACCATCAGTTTGATTCCACCATCTCAAAGTTGCAGGAAGACGCCCGAGATGCTAAGGTAAGGGGAAATAATTTTGGCTCCCCAGCTCTAGAACCAGGGGGATTCAGTGGCGATGGGGCTGGACTAGAAGTGGAGAGACTGTTAAGGACCCACTTCAAAACCTCTTCCCAAGAAAGCAGAACTCGTGCAACAGATTCATCCCAAAAGGAACTTTTATTAGGAGAAGCTGAAAGCAGGCATAGAAAGCAGGATCTGAGGGTTTCCCGCTCAAATCAATAGGTTAAAGGAGCAAAAAGCAAACCTCACCCCAATAGTTCATCCGATCAGTTCAAAAGGACCAATCCTCAGGTGTTAAGTCCGTGGCGGGAACGAGTCTTACCATTCCCAAGGCTGTGCATCTTCTCATCCACAGGGGGAGATAAGCCAGATGGCCGGAGGCACATTCCTTTCTCATCCCCAGGTTGAAATCAAGGGGAGAATAGTTCAAAGAGTAAACAGATAGAGGAAGTGGAGAGGATAAGCAAAAGAACAATATACATACATTTCCCCAAAGGTCTTCTTCCCTCCCTCCAGGAGTGTGGCAGAATCCGTAGAAGGGAATGAGGAAGAAAAAGAAAACAAAATAATTTTGGGTATTTCTCAGCCCACAGATTTATCATTGGGGGGGGGGATAACATGATAGGAGATGCTAATGGAGATTCCATGGGGTCCTTGAAGAAAGCAGACCATAAATCTAAGAATGTTCCAAACGTACTTTCAAAAAGGCGACTGGGCTTTCTTGAGTTTTCGTTGAGGAAAGTCCAGTTGCCTTTTTGAAAGCACTTTTGAGCACTCTGCCTGGTTGACAGAGATCCTCCATAGACGGAAAACTAAGATATAAGCAAGGTTGTGACTTCCAAGCATGATATTGCAGATTGTAACCATTGCCTTACGTGGGGGTTTCCTTTGGGAAGAATTAAAGTCTCAAAGATGTGTTTGTTTTTGTTTTTTTCCAAAAGGCAACTGGACTTTCTTGGGATTTTTTTTTCCTTTGAAAACATTTTGCTTCTCAGCCAAGAAGCTTCTGTTCTTGGATCAGTTCTTGCTTCTTGGATCAGAAGTGAAACATTTTCAAGGGGGGGGGGGGAAACCAAGAAAATCCAGTTGCCTTTTGGGGAAAAAACCAATCATGACTTGGATGATTGAGAATCTCCATTGAAGAATTAAAGTGTTTTGCTTCTTTTAGTCTGATCCTGAAGGTAGCGACGGATGTGAAGACAACTCTGATTGAGGATTTCAGGCACACGTTGGTACCATGGATTAAAGTCCCTTTGGCCAGAAGATCAAGCTTTTCTCAATGATGGATGTTCCTTAGTCTTGAACAGAGATGAAGGACAAAAGTGATGCTTTTTTTTTTTGGCCTCTTTGCAACAACGGAACGAGAGACATGCTAGTTAGAACAAACACTGCTTTAATTATGCTCAATAAAAATATTTCCTTTTTTTTTTAAAGAAGTTTGCTAAATTATGGTTAAAACGGAGAAAAATAATTATCAAGACTCTTACGGATAAGTGAAAGCTGTTAAAGATGCTGTTTCCTTTTGACTTTTCCAAATAGCCAACATTAATTATTCCTTTGGAAAGCTTTCTGTGATTATTGGCTCAGCCAAGTAATAAGGACTTTGGAAACTCTTTCTTCCTTTTGTAAAAACAATATATTTTTATTTTTTATTTCCACTTTCTCATAGACCAAATAATGTGGTGGTTGAAACAGACTCTGGGTTGGAACATCTGAGTTTCATCTCCGTTTTTTTTTTAGAAAACTGTCTATTTCAGGTTTTTTTTTAATGCTCCTTTTGAAAATATAATAATAAAGGCTTCTTATGACACAAGGTACAAAGATTTTTTTAAAAAATATTTCTAATCTAGGTGGCATATAATGCTGATATAATTTGATCTGGGGGGAGCTTAGAGAACATTCTAAGCTTTGGAAGCCATCAAGAAAAACAAATCAGAACGTAGTTGTGTGGCTTACTAGTTGCTGTATTTGTTTAGTGACGATTCAGTTACAACGGTACTGAAAAAAGTGACTTAATAGTTGCAAGTCAAGGATGAATATATGGCTCATTATGAATTCCCTAATAAAAATAAAAAGTGCAAAAAGGAACAGCCTAGCTGCAGATAAATGGCTATTTATTATTTATTCGATGAACCAGGGTTAAATAAACTTTAACCTGTTGGGCTTTTAATCCAATTATTATGTGAGTATATTTTGATGAGCAAAATGCATGACCGTAGGAGAGCCAAATTGTTGGAAACCTGGAAAAATAATTTATAATAATGATCCAGTTCAGAAATGCACTTTTATCTCTTGGGGAAATCTGCAGAACAAAATCTACAATTCCCATGATAGAATCAACCTTGTTTGTTAAAACAGTTTTAAAATAAAAAATAGATCTGTATATCATATCAGCCTTTATTAATTGTTACTGTTGTGCCAGCTTGAAAAATCAAACTTTCACATTCCTGCAGCTTTTATTTTTAAATAAGTCAATAGTCAAATGGTCTCAATAATATCTCATTGGTTAGGAGAGGCGAATGTGTAAACTTTGCCTTTTCTTTCCATTTTATTTTGTCCCTTGCTGGCTTCCGTAGCGGGAATCCGGTCTTCCTAGTTTCTCTCTTCCGCTTACGAAAACCCCCATCCAGTGCGCCTGCGCTGATGGAGCACTACATTGGCATTGACCAATAGACTCTCTTCCCCCTCCCCATGAAGAGCTCGGAATGGTATGATCTGGAGAGGGGGATTCTAAAGTGGTGCCGCCCAGTGCGGAATGCAGGAAGCGTGTTTTTTGAGCAAACGTGGAAGAAGGAAAAAAATGGATAAAACTAGTAAGTAGATTAAATTCATTTTTAAAAAAAAAAGATTAAATTCATTTTTTAAAAAACAATAGGAAGGGGCATTTTTCTTGCTGGTGGGAACTTTAAATATATAAATATAAATGAATTTTCCAGCCAGTGCAATGGAGAACTGATTAGTTTTTAAACGAATGGGTTTATAGAGTGAGTTTTATGTATTTTATGATGGTTTTTAACGTTATCGTTTCTCGCTTGTTTTTCAACAGTTTTACGGTTCTTTGCAGGTTGTTTTTTTATAGTTTTCATTGCTTGCAAGCCTCCTAGAGTCCTCTGGAGGAGAGACGTGGTTATATAAATTAATTAATAAATAATTTTAATTCCATCATGGGCTCAACACAGTTCTCTGTGTTTGGCGGATTATGGCTCCGAGGGTGTGAAATTGGAATAATTAATAAATAATAGCTTAATTACACCAAGAGCTCATTTTGTTGAGAGAGAGATTTAGGAATGGTGTAATAATTAGAATATTAATTGCAGCTCTTGCTTTTCCTCAGCCTTACTCCAGAGTCTCCACATCCCATGGAGTGCCCTGGCATTGCCTGAGGACACAGTGAAAGTGCTGAACTGGATGTCCAGAAGGGTGCTTGGTCCCCTTTGAGGCTACGGTTGGAACAAACATCCCCTATTGTTACCTATTGATTGCTGGAGGAGCAGTAAATTATCTCATATCTGGCTTGCTAAATGTATAATTAGGAATTTCTGTTTGAATTCTTTTTCCTTTTTAGGCACTTTGATTCTAACTGTGATACAATGGACAGTGACGTCTGAATGCTGGTCCACATCTTCTACATAACAAGCACGGTTGATCTCCGGAACAGATCCCAGCAGTGTATAACGTATTGATCTTGAGATCTTCACAAGAAGACAAATACCAAGGTCCTCTCCTTTGGAATATGGGCAGAATGAGTTAGTCACTTGGATTAACTGGCTGGTTAAACACTGGAAAGAATCGGCCTGTGTTGGTGGCATTGAGTGATTGGAATAATGCCATTAAGAAGCCTAGCTGCTTGATAAGACCCACATAAAAAGCAATGTGGTTTTCCTTAAATCCCACGTTTTAAAACAAAGTTATTTATTTATTTATTTATTTTAATTAGATTTTTATGCCGCTCCTCTCCAAAGGACTCGCTGGCAGGTGCATGCAAAATCCAAAACCAAGCTGTATCAGGGTTTAGCATGACGTAGGATCTCAGCCGCTTGACTGAAGAGAGATAGCATCAGATTTAAGGTCAAATTGTTCTATCTACTCTATCTAAAAGTTTGTTTGGGCTCTTGCACAAGACTCCAGAGGGTCTCCCTGTTAAAATTCTACCTTATTTGGGACAGAATTTTAGAGGTCTCAAAAAGTGACTTTAGAGCAGGGGTGTCAAACTTGCAATGCCATGTGACGTGTTGCGACTTTTTTTTTTTTGCCATTGCCAGCAATGGGGTAGGCATGGTTTCGCTATAATGCATCCAGCCTGCGGGCTGGCAGTTTGACACCCCTGCTTTAGAGTATGTCTAATTTAAACTCTCATCTGTCCAGATTTGTAATCTGTAACTGCAATGAAATAAACTGGATTCTAACAGGGTGATTGTGTCTGAACTTCTTTGAAACTGTTTTAAAAGTTGCCAACGGCACATACTCAATAGAAAGCCTTGGTTCGTGTGAGAAGTTGATAACAGACTTGGAGTCGCCGTTTAAACCTCCGGGTTGAAAGCATTAGTGGATGGCATCACCTTTGCCTGGAGGATGTCTGTGGGGGGACTCTTTTCATGAACTTGTAAGGAGCTGGAGTGAGTGACAGGAGCTCACCCTGACACACAGCAGCTCTCGGGTTTCAAATCTAGCCTTGCTAACCTCCAATCCAGCGTTCTAACTATGTGAGCCACCGCGCGCCAATCTATTCTATAATGGTGAGAAAGGTGGAAAAAGGAGGTTATAGCCAACAGCAAGATGGACAGACTCAGTTACTCATTGCTGGCTGTGGAATTCTGGGAGTTGAAGTCCACATGCCTTAAAATTGTCAAGGTTGAGAAACACTGGACTAAAGGATCAAGTGAGAGATTGTCTGAGAGAAAATCTGAGGTCACTAGGAAATGAAAACTAGGAATTGATGGCACACAATAAATCAACTCCGTAGTTGCAGTGTACATGTCTTGCAGATTTGAAATGTTCCTGCTTTGAGTCCAATTTCTGCAAAGCAAAAGCCCATATGCAAAAAATAAAGAATACCCCCACTCGTATTAGCCACCCAGAGTCGCTCTGCAGAGTGAGTTGGGCAGCATAAAAACTTAATAAATATTGCAAGATCCAATCTGGGTCGGTCACCGAGACCAGAGGTCTAGCCTTCCTAAATACTAAATTTAGTCTTAATAAATACTGTCCGCTATAAAGTCAGGGCAGCCAGCTTCTCTCTTTCCATGTGAAATAATAAAAAAAATTGTTCATTTTTCTATTGCATGCTTTTGCGAGTGGAACCTCGCTGAATGCATTCAAGAATGCATGCATCCATAGAGTACAGTACATCTCTCCTTAGGAGAATCCTAAAACCCCATTTGTTTTATTTGGAAAATCCACCTCCAAAATGCAAGGACCCCAAGTCTTAATTAGCAACGCTTCCACATTGCGCATGCGGAGTACGGGCTTCTTTCCTTTCTCCCCCCCCTTCCCATTTCGTCTCTACGCCAGGCGGAGTCTCTTCCCGCATGCGCACTCCTTTCTTCCGAGCCGCTACGTTATTGCAAGGGGAAAAAAAAAACCACGTCGTTTTCGTGGGGGGCTTCTCCTTTTTGTCCCTTGCCGGCGCTCGTCCGCACGGCGCATGCGCCCTTTTTTGTTGTCTTCCTCAGGCTCCTCCCTTTCCCCCCCCTCCCCGGCCGCAGTCCGTTTCCTGTCAGGAGCGGATGGCCGAGGCTGGGCCCGGCTCGGAGCGGGCCGTCTTCGCTGAGCAGCGGCGGACGCTTCGCTTGCGCGCTCCGGCTTCCTGAGAGCCGACGCGGGAAGGGAAGAAAAGGTAGCCAGGAGGGCAGCGGGTGGGAGGGCAGGCGGCTTAGGCCGCTCGAAAAGAACGTTACGGTCTCGCTCCCCCCCCTCCCTTCCCGCATCCAGGCGTCGCGCGCGCCTGCGAAGGGAGGAATAACGGGAAGCGGCAAAGGCCAAAAAGGTGACGTTGCGGGAAAGGCGAACGCTTTTTGTTTTTTCTCCCCTTAGCTATGGAAGGCGCGTTTGCTGGACTTTTTTTGGGCTTTTTTTTCCCCCTCGTCTTTTTTTCCTCTTTAGCAGCGAGGCTGAACGGTCACGACTAACGGTCCCCTGGCCCAAAAAGGCCTACCGAGGCCCGTTATTAAAGGCGTCTGGAGGCAAATAAGAGATAACGATGCCCTCGGTTGACTCAGTCCATGTGGGCCGGTCTCAAGAGCTGAGCCTCGGCCGCAGTAAAATGGAATAAAATGAGAATTAAGGTTCCGTGAAGGGGGAGAAAAAACAGCTGAGGGGGAGATAAAACGGGATAAAATGTGGCAGGTGAGATAAAGTGAAGGTTTTAAAAAAAACGGGATAAAATGTGGCAGGTGAGATAAAGTGAAGGTTTTAAAAAAAACGGGATAAAATGTGGCAGGTGAGATAAAGTGAAGGTTTTTTTTTTTTTTTTTAAAAAGGAAGATCGAATAGTGTGAGGTACAACAAGAAAATAAGTAAAAATAAGTAAAATAAGTCAGCGGGCCGTAATCAAAGAAGAGTATCATCCACAGGAAAATAGAGCAAAATAGGATTCGGTGAAGTTGGATAAAACAGTTAGCCGTGACATAAAATAGGATAAAATGTAGTTGGTGAGATAAAGTGAAGGTAAAAGAGGAAGATCAAATAGGAGAAGATCAAGGAGGAGGAGGAGGAGGAGGAGGAGGAGGAGGAGGAGGAGGAGGAGGAGGAGGAGGAGGAGGAGGAGAAGAAGAAGAAGAAGAAGAAGAAGAAGAAGAAGAAGAAGAAGAAGAAGAAGAAGAAGAAGAAGAAAGAGGGGGGAGAAGAAGAAGATGATGATGAAGAAAGCTTTGTTAATTAAGTCAATGGACCATATCAAAACTCAAGCATCAGCCAGAGTAAAATAGAATAAAATGAGCTAAGATACAGTGATGTGATAAAATAGAAGATAAAACAGGATAAAATGTAGTAAAGTGTAAGTGTAGTAAAGTAAAGTGTAGTAAGATAAAGTGACGATAAAAGAGTAAGTTAACATCGTATAAGGTGAAATAGAAGAAGATAACTTTATTAATCAAGTCAGTTGACTGTACCCAACTAACACAAACATGCAAATAGGTAAAAAGAAAATGAAACTTCAGAATAGATCATCACTCTTGCACTTAACTCACATCTGATCAAGGTGTTCTGTCCTCTTTCAGCTGGCCTTTGATACAAAGAGTATAGTCATTGATGTGCAGGTTTGTTCTTTGAAAGAACTGAGACTGTTTTTCCTAGTGCCCCAATATTTTTTTTAGTTTTTAAATAAGGGTCTAAATAAGCCACCCTTTCTGGAGAGTGCAATTTGCAATCCACAAGAATGTGTCCAGGGTCTTCAGTGGCGGGAAGGTTACTTTAATAAAATGTTTCTATTTATTTATTTGACTGGGAAGAGATGTTTTCAGTTAGGAAGATGGGTGCTGTCAAATTAGATTTGATTCATGGTGATTTTTTGGACAAGTCCAAGATTTTGTCTATACTTTTTGTTATTAGCCTCTACTGTTTTCCTCAGCCTTCTCAAGTATAATCATTCTTAAAAATCCAAAAGCTATTCATAAAGGCGTGTCCCTTTCTTTTCCCCTCTTAATCTCTCTTCGTGGATTATAAACTTTCATACGGAATTGGAGAAAGGAATGGTCAATTGCCCTAACAAGGAATTTGGCTTAAGTTTCCCCTAATTAATGGAACTTTTGTCTATCTTCTTCTTTTAGACTTAGAGACTGCTGTCAGCGCGATAATGCACCATGGGAGTGGTCCGCAGAATGCACAGCGCCAGCTCCAGAGGTCCCGATCCTTCACTGGCAGCGAGAGCGAAGATCAGCAGGCCAACTTGCCCCACTCTCCGGCCCCTTCCTTTGCTCCTTCGGCCAGCCCTTCAGCGCCTCAGTCTCCCAGCTACCAAATCCAGCAGTTTATCATGAGCCGGAGCCCAGTAGCGGGGCAAAACGTGAACATCACCTTGCAGAATGTGGGACCTGTCTCTGCCACCAACCAGCAGATCACCCTCACCCCGTTGCCAATCCCGAGCCCGACTTCCCCTAGTTTTCAGTTCAGTCCTCAACAAAGACGGTTCGAGCATGGCTCCCCCTCCTATATCCAGGTCACCTCTCCGTTGCCACCTCAGGTTCAGTCGCAGAGCCCCACGCAGCCCAGCCCGGTCTCTGTTCAGACCATTTCAAGTGTTCGAGCAGGCACCCCAGGGCCCGGCTTGGGCATGTGTAGCCAGAGCCCCACGCGGGGCTTCGTGGACGCCAGCGTGTTGGTGAGGCAGATCAGCTTGAGCCCTTCGAACGGCGGACACTTTGTGTATCAAGAGGGCTCCGGCCTCACTCAGATAGCTCAAAGCGCCACGGCCCAGGTCCAGCTTTCATCCTCCGGCGCCTCGGTGACAGCCCGAGAACGCAGGCTCTCCCAGCCCCATTCTCAGACTGGAGGCACCATCCATCATCTTGGACCTCAGAGCCCTGTGGCTAGCGGAGGAAATATCCAAGCTTTACCTAACCCTGGTCACATCACCACGAACAACCTGCCGCCCCAGATCAGCAATATTATCCAAGGAATGCAGCAGCAGCAGCAGCAACAAGGACAACCTTTGAACAGACCTTTGGGATTTGATAGGACTTCTGCTGGATTAATCGCCGGGGTCGGAGGCCCCGCTTTCGGCATCACTTCCCCACCGCCTCCCACAAGTCCTTCCCGGGCGAGCATCCCTCAAGGGCTCACCGGCCTCCCGCTGGGCCCCTCGGTCTGTGCTGTGGTGAAAAAGGCCAAAAAAGTGGAGGAAATCCCCCCCGCCACTCCCGAAGCCGCTCAGATGAGGAAGCAGTGTCTGGAGCATCACCTCAAGCAGATGGAGACTTTGAAAGCCGCTTTCAAAGAGTACTTGATTGAGTTGTTTTTCTTGCAACACCTGCAAGGGAATATGATGGACTTCTTGGCCTTCCGGAAGAAGCACTGCCTGCCCTTGCAAGCCTACCTTCGTCAGAACGACTTGGATCTGGACGAGGAGGAGGAGGAGGAGGAGGAGGAACAATCTGAAGTCATCAACGATGAGGTAGGGAACTCTCTTTGCCCACCTTGGCTAGAACTTGAGTACCTTAGCGAGTGCCTGGAAGGCAGTGGCTCTCCCTCCCTACACGAAGTTGAGTTGGGATTTTGTCAGGGAGAAACATTTGAGGAAGACTAGATTGTCTGGCTGGTCCAACAGTTCATGCCTCAGTCTGCAAAAGTCAGGCTGAATTGTTGTGTCAGCCCCTGCGCTAACACAAGCAAGGGATGCAGGTCGTTCATTTTGGATTGGGGTAAAATGTAGGAGTATCTTTTTTCATTCATCTTTGAAAGCTCATTGTAAAACGGGGAAGTGGAATTTCTAAGGAAATGGAAAAGTTTGATTGCTTCTTCAAAGAAAACCACAGACTCCAAGTCGTACTTTGCAGGAGTTAGCACTGAGCGTGAAGTTGTGTTACGTCTTGGGTTTTGCTTCACTTTTGTCACATCACTCTATGATCTGAGATGTTCTCCTAGTTATATCTCAAAACGTATTATCAGAAAAGACTGTTTTAATAAGGAATCAGACCATTTATTTCTGCTCGTATAAAGAAAAAAGGGGCAGGAACTTGATCCAGTTCTGTGCCTCTTTTTACACATTTGAAGACAAAAAAATATATTAAATATCACGGATAGAAGCCAGATGTAATTTTTGGATCCTGATTCATGACCCTTCGTTATGTTTTTTAAAAGTTGCAAATTGGTTACCCCAATCCAGTATTTTCCTTGATCGTCTTGCTGAAAATGTCCGATCTCCAGCTTTTTTTTTTCTTTCTGAAAATGAAGAAGTTTCGATATAATGCTTTGCATATGCCTTTTGAATTTAGTGAGACTTGTTAGGTAATTGTATACAGAATTGCAATCTAAAGTAGTTACAGTTGAGAATTGCAACCTAAAGTTAAAACATGTCGTCAACATTTTATAAACTGCTGTTTGTTTATCTACTCTTATTTATTTATAAAACTGCATAAACTTTGCCAATCTTGTATTCTGAACCGTGAGTACTCTTTATACAAATCCACAACTTTTTTGAGAGAGAAAGAAAAAAATCTTTCATTGGAATTTTATTAATAGTTTATGTTCTACAATTCCAGTTTGAAATGTCATTTGTTTAACAGAAAGTTGCTTTCTGAGATTTTTTTTTAAGCCTCGTAAATTGACTCAGTCGCTGTTTAGCTTTGTTAAAAATATAGAATATATAGGTTTTGATTGTAGTTACAGTTTCCTGAGAGAGGTTTAAATTATGGCAGATTTGGTTTTAATAAAAAATAGTGAGTATAATTGTACTGTTAGTAAATTAATAGAATGTTTACCTCCGTCATAGCGATAATGGCTGTGTTCCTAAAAAACTAGGGATATTGAATGGAGAGCAGGCTTTCAAATTAGATGGATTGCTCATAAGGCATAATAAATATTCAGAAGGTAGTTAAGTGCTGCATCTCCATCACACAGGAAAAGTAATTATTTTGTGCTGCTGAATTAATTCTAGTAAAGCCAGGAGAAGCTATCACATTGATGTAATGTCCCTTTGTTTGATTTTAAACGTTTCATATTTAGGCAAAGGCTGCATGTTTTAAAAGCAGGTATTATTGAGAAAGTCCTGTTAAAATATGTTCACCTGAGAAAGGTGAGGTGCAGCAAAAGAAATTCCATAGTTTTTCTGGACAAAATTAATGATGCTCTTTTCTGTTCATTGTGATAGTTTAAAAGATGGGCTTTTAACTGTCTCTCTCATCTTTTTTAAATGGTCCCTTAGATTGATGCAGTTGTTGGATTTTTGTGACACACAGGCTGTGGCTTCCAGTTTTTAATCTGCAAGTAATCTTTATTTGATGTAGTTGTTGTTTAGTGGGACTGAGCAAATGTTTTTGGTCTCCATGATCCTCACCGAGATATCCAGCTAAATGTCTCTTACACGTTTATGCTCCTTTTGGAAAATTGGTTGGTAGGGTCAGTAAGGAGGGAGCCAAAAACGGTCTAAACAGATTTAGGAATGATAGAGAGAATCTCTGTACCTCAGGTTTGAACTGTGGTGTCCTCGGTGTTCTTTGAGCTTGGCTGTTTTCTTGCAGACGTTTCATGACCCAACTAGGAAACATCATCAGGGCTAGAAAGGAGTGGGGTTCACTCTCTTTTTTTATACTAGTGGCTTGCACTGTCAGTATTGGTGGGAATGTCCTTGGTGGCTGTTGTGTACCAACAATTAAGCAGTTAAACAATACTCCAATCAAGGAACTATCAACAATCAAGGGATAGGCAACCTTGGCACTTTTATGACTCGTGGACTTCAACTCCCAGAATTCCTGAGCCAGCCATGCTGAGGGGAAAGGGAGAGGTTTCCAAGCTGAGCCATGCCGGCTCAGGAATTCTGGGAGTTGAAGTCCACAAGTCATCAAAGAGCCAAGGTGGCCTACCCCTGACCTAGACAAACAATCCAACAGTCAACAAAAGCCTAACGAAGGAGCCGCCAAGAACATTCCCACCAACACTAGTCTGTAAAAAGCGAGGGAATCCCCACTGCCTTGTAACACTGATGACGTCACCTAATCAGGTCATGAAATGTCTGCAAGCTCAGATAGGAAAAGCTTTCACAAAAACCACGGCAAACCAACCAGCAAATGACAGCGTGTGACATGTTGACCTCTAAGGTTTTCCAATGTCTCTTTCCTTCCTTTGTATATTGTAACGTCCTTCTCTTCTTCACCATCTTCTGCTAAGCTAAAGCAACACACCTCATCGCTCGTGTAGATGGGGCTGACCCTTGTGGGAATGGTGCAGGTTGGTGGGGGAAGGGGAGGTGTGCCCTCATTGCTTAATCAATGTCTGGGGCTCTTCTGAGTGTCTCCTGTCTGTCGTGCTACTTTTGTCGTTATGTTAGAAAGCCAAGATCTCAAACTTTAACCCACGCTAATGTCTACATGCTATTTCAATGTAGACTTTTGCATGGCCAGAGGGAAATTACCTGCTGCTAGCTTGTCCCTCACTCTGTTTTGATATATAACCAAAACAACAACAACAACACACCACCCACCAGAACTCTTTAAACAAAAATAATCGGAGCGAAACGAAGTTACACCTTTAGTTCTCAGCCCCGTTTGCGGTAATGCAAAGCGGGATGCGTTGATCAGATTTTTCTTCTTTTGGGGAAGAGAAAAAGAGACTGAAAGAGAGAAAAAAAAATGATTTCCCCTTTTGTTTCCCCCCTCCCGAAATATCTCCTCTCAGGTAAAGGTTGTGACAGGAAAGGATGGGCAGACTGGTACTCCTGTTGCTATAGCAACCCAGCTTCCTCCAAATGTTTCTGCTGCTTTTTCAATTCAGCAGCAACCATTTCAGGTACTTTTTTCAATGGATTTCAAAAAAAAAAAATCTTTTAAGTTTCATCCCAGATGATGATGATGATAATACTGATGATCATTATTTTTGCTCAGTCAGATTTGATAATTGAAAGTGAAGTCTGGTGTTGTTTTTTTTTCCCCTTCTCCCACCCCCATCAGCCCATCCCTTCTCATTTTAGAAAAAGGAGCAGTAAAAACATTTAAACTTTTCCAATGCATGAGTGTTCGTGGGATACCCAGAAAGTTTTTTTATTTCTTTACCTTGTCTCGAAGTTGCTGGCTGATTTCATTAACTTTTCAGCTTTTAACGTGTTCCACTTGGTTTGCTTGTCCTTTGTATGTACTATCTGGTAACTGTGGGTCTCTCTCTCTCTCTGCGTGTGTCTCTCTCTCTCTCTGACTGTGGAACCTTTCTACAAATTCTTTTTTGGGGGTCTGGTGGTGGTCCTCAAATGCTAACCTGCAAAATTGATAAGTTTGCAACCCTGCCTCCATTCTTTTCTGGTTCAGGTTGAGCTAGCCCATTTTATAAAATCCAGCGGCATGCTAATGTATGGCCCAGTTTGTATGCATTACAGGATTGCCGGATTAACTGTAAGTGCGATGAAGCGAGCATGGGGTTTGTGGCATGTGAATCCGTAATACCTTGGTTCGGTACTAATGACAAACCATGGTTGAGTGTTATCAGACCTGTTTGCAGGTCTAGGAGTAGGTGTTCTTCCTTCCTGCAGACCGGAGATGGATAGCTTTGGCATTTAGGTTTTAGACAATGAAGCTCTCAAACCTTGTTTGCTCTTTAGGCGGGGAAAAAAAAATGGGATCCCAAAAAACGTTTTGGATAAATAGATGCTTGCCTCTTAAATTTTATTTTAAAAAGAGGCACCTAGACATTTTGAAAAGGTCACGGTGGGGAATCCGGTGTGACTCGGCACCAGGTTTTGGTTTTCATCTGTTTGCTTTTATAGTTTTACTCATTTTCTTATTTGCTTATTTTCTTATTTACTTATTTTCATTTTTGTATCTTACTTAACTTCGTTTTTGATTGGGAGCCACCCAGAGTTTGTTATAAGATGGGCAGCTATGTAAATGTCTTAAATCAATAAGGGATAGCCAGTAGATTATTGATCAATAAATAAGATCAATAGAAATGTCAGGGGATATTGCCTTTCTCTGTTCTGCTTGTTTACTTAGAGTAGGCCCGTAGTGGCGAACCTATGGCGTGTGTGCCACAGGTGGCACACAGAGACCTCTCTGTGGGCACACGCGCCGTCGCCCCATTCCTAGGCCTTCACCTGGGTTTTATAAAACCTTTTCGCTTTAGGCCTCCGCTGCCATGTGCAAAAAAAAAAATATTCAATCAATCAATCAATTTCAACTTCTCATGGGAAAAAAAAAGATCTCACAAAGTTGGAATTGATTGATTGAACTTTTTAGTCCCACCCAGTCTGCCATTACCACCGCAGCCACACCCACCCAATGGGCCATGCCCACCCGGCACCCGACGATACATAAGTGGGTTTTGGGTTGCAGTTTGGGCCCTCGGTCTCTAAAAGGTCCGCCATCACTTGAGTAGGCCATTGCTTCTACAATTCAGAAGCAACAGAGCTCTGGTGAGTGCAGAAATCATTAGGCAGGGAAAAGAGAGATGAGATATGCTTTCCCATTCATTCATTCATTTATGAAAAATTATGTTGGTTTTCAGTGTGTCTGAAATAGGCTTAATAGGAACTCTGGAGATCAAGAATCCAATCCTTTGGTTAATGTCAATTTTTCCAGTGCATAATTCAGCCTGACTATGGCTGTTGTAGGGCTGAATAAAACATTTGTTTGACCCCAGGGCTGCCCAGAGTCATTATGAATGGATTAGCCTGGAAATAAGCTAAAGAAGTAAGTTTACAAAGCAGCCCAGAGAGTCTTATTACTTACTACAATATTTGTAAGCCTCGTTATCAGCTTTTCCAAGTGATGCACGCATTTCTTTACTGTGTCCTTACTGGTTCAGTAAAGACAAATGTCCCTGCAGAAAATATCCAGATCTTTTTATTTGAGGGAATTTGGGAGCAAACTTGACACCACGAACTTGGCGGGGTTTAGATACTGAACGATTCGAAAGAAGTGCTTCTTCCCTCCAAGCTAGATTATTGATTTTATTTTATTTATCAAATTTATATAGCTACCTTTCTGATCCCAGGCACCTCAGGGTGGGGCACAACAGCAGATTAAAAAAAAACGAGGGTTAAAAAAAAACCAAATACAGATGTAAAAGACTATATTAGTAAACATCCTCTTTACTATAAATATGTCTTTAAACGATAATTAGTCAGAGGAGTAGAAGAAGAATAGAATAGAGCTGGAAGGGACCTTGGAGGCCTTCTAGTCCAGCCCCCTGCTCAAGCAGGAGAGTAATTTGTAGAGTAAGAGAGTTCAACCATCATTAGATGGTTAAGCAGATGCTCCATGCTTAATGGGCAAAGCATCTCTTCCTTGGGTAGCATAGTGGGGAAAACGGCTGCCTTAGCAGTCCATAAAGCTGGGGTCTTCAAACGTGTCCCTTTTATGACTTGTGGACTTCAACTCCCAGAATTCCTCAGCCAGCGTGCCTGGCTGAGGAATTCTGGGAGTTGAAGTCCACAAGTCATAAAAGGGCCACGTTTGAAGACCCCTGCCGTAAAGTATTAAGTAGAATCTTTTTACTGATTGTTGGGGGGGGGGGAAATGAGGATGCGAGACAGAATGGGCATTTAATCTCATTTCATGGACACATCTCTCTCTCTCTTCTAATATGTAATCCCACACCCGTTATAAAAATAGCGATGTTCATTGCCAAATCAGTGACAAGCTATGTGGGCTTCCTGGCTGTAGATACAAGAGTCCAAATGTCAGTAGCTTAGAAGCAAAACAAGGCAGAAATTTGCCTCGGGAACTGGAGGGAACCCTTACGTACGTTGAATTATTTTCAGTCACATCGTAACGGGCAACCTCTTTCTTATTTAGAGAGAAATTGAGAATTGGCAGGTAATGTCCCGTCGCATGATTGTAGATGAAGAGAAACAGGAGACAAAACAGCAGTATTGGATTTTGGAGAAAGCCCCCCCCCCCGTGTAATCTGGCAAGCATCGAGCGAGCTCTCAGTAGATCTGTTTGTAATGCAAAAGACGGGATCAGTTGATGAGACCTACCAGGATGGTAGAAATACAAGGGCGAGAGGTTTGAGTTGTGAGAGAGAAAGCCCGTAGCCCAGTGTTTCTCAACCTTGACAATTTTAAGGCATGTGGACTTCAACTCCCAGAATTCCACAGCCACATGCCTTAAAATTGTCAAGGTTGAGAAACACTGCCTTAGCCTATTGCAGGGGTTCTCAACCTTGGCAACTTTAAGACTTGTGGACTTCAACTCCCAGAATTCCTCAGCCAGCAAAGCTGGCTGAGGAATTCTGGGAGTTGAAGTCCACAAGTCTTAAAGTTGCCAAGGTTGAGAACCCCTGGCCTATTGCATTATTAGGAAAGAGAGACCCAGCCAAGTGGCACATCACTCTGCTTTCTTTCGGCAGCTTTTATATTTGTGATCGAAAAGATCTTTACCAAACGGATACAAAGGCAAACCGTTGGAAATCAAAATAAGCTCACATTCCTTCACTGTCGGCTTTTTTAAAAACAAGGGTGAACTGCCTTTTTAAAAAAATAAATAAATAAATAAATAAAGCAAACCTGTCTCCCACTCACAGACTGTTCTGTTTTACAATAGCAGGTGCATGCAGGGACTCCAGTAACTGGAACGGTGAATGCCATAGAAATTGAAGCCTTTAAGAGACAACAAGCACTTACGTCAGCAGGTATGGCCTCCTCTTCCTCTTCTTCCTCCTTTTGCAGAACTTTTCCAGGGTCTCGGCCCAAAGACGGGCTTCGATTCGCACTTTTATTAAAACCGCCGCTCCTCAACTCACTCCTTTGGCCAGGCTCTTGCGACGGAAAGGTCCCATCCTGTCAGGTTCTCCTCCAGCCGCCGTCTTTGGAGGAACAACGTCTTCAACCGCGCTCTCCATTCCTAGCCTTCATTTAAAACAAAACAAAAAAAAACAAAACCCAGCCACATCGAAGTACAGGTGGTCCCCGGCTTACGACCACGAGCGAACCCCCCCCCAGATTGATGCCGCTAAGCGAAACGTTCGTTAAGCCAAGTTCTGCCCCATTTGTACGGCCTTTCTTGCCACCCTTGTGAAGCAGATCCCTGCCGTCGTGAAGTTAGTAAACCACGGTTAAGTGAATCTGGCTTCCCCCGTTTGACTTTGCTCGTCACAAAAGGAGAGGGAGACACACCACCCGTGATAAGTACGAACCAATTGCCAAGCGTCTGGATCTCGATCACGTCACCCGGGGGGGGGGTGTGCCGCAACGGCCGCAAGTGTGAAAAACGGTCCTAAGGCCCCTTTTTTTTTCAGCGCCCTTGTAACTTTGAACGGCCACTGAGCAAACCGTCGTAAGTTGAGGACTGCCTGTGTTCCTAAAGTATCTTTTAGGGCCACACCCCCTCCTGGTAGGCTGGTTGATAGCGACGTCCGGAACTCCCAGGGAGCAGCGTTGCAAACCGTATAACCTGACACACACACACACACACACACACACAGACAGACCCCTGCCTCCTTGTGCATTTATCCTGCCATAAATGGAAATTTGAATATCACCAGATTCGTCTAAGAGAGCCCGAATTGAAGTGGGCCGTCACGGGATGGTTTTTCAGCATCCAGGCGTGGCCTCGGGAGTCCCTCTTCAACAGCTCATGCCAACTGCACAAGGTACTGTGTGGCCACCTGCCAGCCGCCCGTTAATTTAGCAAAAGGGCAGGGCGAGGGAAGCAGAAGCCCGCTTGAATTAAATTTTCTTTTTCTTTTCTTTTTTTGAGCGCTCTGGTTCTGTCCCCCTCCCACCCCCTTGCAAATTAACCTTTGGCGTGAAGTGGCTTGCTCGTGTCAAAAAGAGGCCGGGAACGATGCATGCGGGCATGGGGGGGGGAAACCCCAACCACTCATGCGTGACGAAGCCAAAATAATTAGTCCTGGAACCCCGGTGGTTCTTCCCCCCCCCCTTTTCACTTAGTGCCTCCGTTTCTCTTTCGCGTTCGATTTTGGTTTTTTGTTTCGTAACTACCTATCGACACTTCTTAAGGACGTTCGTTTAGTTCATTTTAATTCATCTTGAGGTTTGCTTCCCGCCGGTCGATTCACTAGGCCAAATCTTCAGGTTGTGCCGGTGTTTTCTCTTGCCGGGATTCCTCAGTGACTCTGAATTTGCCGGTTCATGAAGAGGGTGGTTTGTTTAACTGACCCGAGTTTATATATATATTTACGGTTTATTTACTGGAGTAGCCAAGTAAGTAATTCAGTGGACGTCTCACGTCTTCAACATGCCCCGGCGTGCTCCCATTGTACATTTTTGAGCCTGGCCCCCTTAATTCTTTTTTTTTTTTTTTTTGCTTTGCAGGTGGAATGCCTCCTACCCCTCAGACTGTGCAACTGACAGGTCAGAAGCAGAGCCAGCAGCAATATGATCCTTCCAAAGGTCCCCCGGTGCAGAATGCCGCCAGTCTCCACACCCCACCGCCTCAGCTGCCCGGCAGACTGCAGTCAAGCAACGTGCCCATCACCTCTCATCCACCAACGCTGCAGCTGGCGCCCCAAGCAACTCAGATGAGTGACCCACCAGTGCAGCAAGCGGCGATTCACGTGAAGGCTCAGCCCCAAAGCGTTACGGTCACTGCTGCTGCTGCTGTGTCCCATGGCCAGGTTCAAGCAACATCTCAGCCACAATTGCAGCCGACAGCGCATGGGCCGGGACAGATGGCCCCCTCCCAGGTGGTGCCCTGTCAAGCTCCAACCCCACAGCAGGTAGCTAGATCCAGTTACTTGGCATTTTAGTCAGGGATGAGAGTCCATTCTAAAGGATAAAAGATTTCCTCTGTAAAATTCTTTAAAAAAAAAAAAGACAGAAATATGAATGACCTTGCAAGATAAAATCTAAAGGGCATAGGGGCAGCACTAAAGGCAAAACTTAGCTAGCATTCTTGATTCTCCATCAATTATCCTTTTTTTAAGAGGCATTGTAAATGGGAGTGGTCTATGCCCGTGTATTTATTTCTGCAGCCTACAGTTGTGTGATCATGCACAGTTTTCTGTTCGTAACTAGAGACCTCATTGTGTATGAAAACTAACAGGCTTAGACCAGGGGTCCCCAATCCCTGGTCCATGGACCAGTACCGGGCCACGGCACGCCAGCAACCGGTCCGCACAAACAAGCAAAGCCCCATCCGTGGGATGCAGGCAGCACACAAAACCACACACCCTCCAGTCCATGGAAAAACCTCTCTCCACGGAACCGGTCCCTGTGCCCCAGAGGTTGGGGATCTCTGGCTTAGACTATCTACAGTTCAGATCCAAGACCAGAGCATTAATGCTTCTTTTCAACAAGGATGAATTTGTGTATATATTTTTCTGTTTGACTGCTACTCTAAAGCAGAATATGGTTTATCCCTCGAAGCTGTTTGCTATTCTAAACTTGTATCCTAATTTAGGCGTGTTCTTTGTAGATCACAGCTCTGGCTCGTCCCTCCTCCGACTCTAACCAAAACTCCCAACGTATTTCAGCAAGTGTGGTTCCTCCTACCTCAAGCAACCTGCCAACTTCCGTTGCCAATCCTGTGCCACAAACTACGCACTCAGCCCAAGCCAACCGATCCTCGCCGGGGACAAATAAATCAGCCTCTCCCGTTGCTGCCAAACCCCCAGGGTTGGCAGTGGCAGCAGCACCCAAAACTCAGAACACAGCACAAAGCACCACAGCAGCCCTGCCCCAGGACAGCGCGCACGAGAAGTTGGCTGAGCAAGTGAAGTTGGTGAGAGTTTTTCTTTCCCTTCTGATGCCCAAAAAAAAGGTCACGCTTACGACCGTTGCAGCATCCCCATGGTCCCGTGGTCAAAATTCAGACGCTGGTGAACTGACTCATGTTTATGATCATGAGCCGTGGTGGCGCAGTGGTTAGAATACGGTACTGCAGGCTAACTCTGCCAACTGCTAGCAGTTCGATTCTCACCGGCTCTAGGTTGTCTCAGCCATCCATCCTTCCGAGGTTGATAAAATGAGGACCCAGATTGTTGGGGGGGTGATAGGCTGACTTTGTAAACTGCTTAGATAGGGCTGTAAAGCACTGTGAAGCGGTATATAAGTCTAAGGGTTATTGCTAGTGCTATTCCTTCCTTCCTTCCATCCATCCATCCATCATGTGCAGTGGTTAGAATGCAGTATTGCAGACTAATTCTGTTGCCTGCCAGCAGTTCGATCTTGACTGGCTCAAGGTTGACTCAGCCTTCCGTCCTTCTGAGTTTGGTAAAATGAGGACCTGGATTGTTGGGGGGCAACAGGCTGACTCTGTAAACCGCTTAGAGTCGGCTGTAAAGCACTGTGAAGCAGTCTATAAGTCTAAGTGCTGTTGCTAGTGCTATTAACCGATAAATAGCTGTATGCCAACCATCTGGCCATTTCAGTCCGTAGTCTGAAAGATGGATGTCCACGTTCCAGGTTTACGATTTAACAGGGACCTTATAGGTCATCTAATCCAGGGCTTTTCAACCAGTGCTATGGGTACCCCCTGTGGTACATTGGCACCTGGCAGGTGGTACACGACCATCCTAGAAAAGTGGTAGCGGGGGAGGGGAAGGAGCTGAACCGGTGGCAGCACCCCACAAGCCTGAGCGAGAGACGGCTGGGACTGCAGGGCTCAGCGGAAGCGCCAGGATCAGTGCCGCTCTCCAGCTGATCAGCGCTTCTTCAGGGCTGTCAGGGCTCAGCTGAAGCTCGGCGCTGATCCTGGCGCTTCCACTGATCACTGCAGCTGGAATGTTGCAGCCTCTCCAGGGTCTTGTGATTTACATTCAGATGCTTGGCAACTGATCCATATTTATGACAATCACTGTGTCCCAGGGTCATGTGAAGTGACCAAAACCTGCTGCAACCACCCAGCAGATGGGGGGGAATAAAAACCAAACACCCCCCCACCCCACCCCCGCTGCCAATCCTCAACAGAAACACTCACAACAATGAAAACCTCTGGCAGGAGGAAGAGCCCGGGCGGGCAGGCAGGTGTCTGGCTCAGCTGTGGCTTGGGGGGCACTTTTTTCAGTGCCATTGTTAACTTCAAACAGTCACTAAGCGGCTGTATGCCAACCATCTGGCCATTTCAGTCCATAGTCTGAAAGATGGATGTCCATGTTCCAGGTTTAAGATTTAACAGAATAACAGAGTTGGAAGGCACTTGGAGCTCTTCTAGGGCAAGCAGGAAACCCAGCACCATTTCAGGCAAATGGTTAGTGGGTTTTATTCATCAGTCAATGGGTATTAGATGGCATCCTTTGTTTTTATTCAAACGAAATGTACATTTGTGCCCCTACTGCTATGCGAATATCTTTGGAAGTAAAATCCATTACATTCAATATACATTAATCCCCCAGATACATAGGATTGTAGCCCAAATCCACTTAAAATTAGGATATGGCATCAAACATATTGAGGAATTCCAAAACAAGTACTTTTGAAAGACTAATGCATAACCAAGGTAACCATCACGTTGTCTAATGGTTTCCTAAATCTCTTCTTAAAAGCCCCAAGTGTTGAAGCACCCACCACCTCTGCATGAATTAATGGTTTTCAACTGTCAGGAAATTTCTCCTTAGTTCTAGGTTGCTTCTCTCTTTGATAAATTTCATCCATTGCTTTTGGGGCTCAATGGTGGCCGTGCGTCAGGGACTCTCGGTCATGAATTCTTCGACTAAAACTCCCTGCTTTTTTTTTTCTCCAGGATTTAAGATTTATGAAATTATGCAAAACATTCATACATACAAATCACTGTTTTATGGTTATTTGCATGATTATTTTACTGGTAAATTAACTATGCATTTTTTTATTATAAATATTTTATTGATTTTATAATTATAAACAAAAAATCAAATTGAATACAACTCAACTTAATACAATCTTTTTCAACTTTCTCCCACACAAAACAAAACATACATTCTTTTTAAAAACTTACATAGGATACTTAAAATAACTATGGGTGTTGCTCGGCAGCACCCCCTCCACCACATCCCCCTCTTCCTTCCTCCCTATCTCATACTTCCGTCCCCCTCCCCTCTCTCCCTCCCTCACTCTCCACCCTCCTCTCCTACAGCCTTCCAACTTCCCTCCAATCCTTCACTCCTCACTCTCCAGCCCCTCCAGATGTGGTCCAGAGGTACTGCCCGAGCAACCCCTCTTATATCAATAAATATATCATTCTTATATATTGCAAGTATTGCAGTTGAGTACATTATTACACCCCCCAGCCCAACCCCCCCCCCCCGACTTCCCAAAGTGAATACAGGGTAAAACAAAAGAAAACCCACTAAATTAAACAAAATTATTATGTAAATCCTAATAAAAATTTAACTATGTGCTAAATACAATTTTTTAAATTGATATTTCCCTTGAATATAGTCTATCCATTTTTTTTCAGTCCAACATATAAAAATTTAACTATATGCTAAGTACAATTTCTTAGATTGATATTTCCCTTGAATATACTCTATCCATTTTTTCCAATCCAACATATATTTTTCATTTGAATGATCTTTCAAATGACTCCCTGCTTCTTTCGATGTCACCAGACACCCTAGCCACCAACTTACCGCTCTCCCCTGCTTGCTTCCACAAGGAAAACCACGTTCACCAACGCATCGCGGAGCTGAGAAAGGAAGGCTTATGGTCTCTGAGACGATTACCGAAACTTCAGGAGGCCCCGAGGCCCAAATCTCAGTGGGATTATCTCCTGGAGGAGATGCAGTGGATGGCAACAGATTTTGCCCAAGAAAGACGATGGAAGATGGCCACTGCCAAGAAGGTCTGGATGATGGTTATTTGTCATTCCTTCACAAAGCCCGGCATGAAGAAACATAAAAGAAACCAGGGTCCTCAACTTGTTTGGACTATAATAATCCTAGTTTTCTGGTTCAAACAAATGGGGGTGCTAGTTTAGCGAGCCACAAACTGTTGAATAACGGCACACCAGAGTGGAAGAGGTTGGTATGAGATGGAGTGGGTTGATGTAAGGTTTGGACGCAAGACTACTTAACCCAAGAGGTATCTGTGCGTAAGTCAGGATACAGTTAGCAGAAGCTTTCATGATCACAATGCTTCTTTTGTGAGCTGTTTCTGCTGATGTTCTCCAGGATGCTGACTTCTTCTGCAGCTCCTGAGCAAACCCATTTGTACATTTTATTCCCTGCATTTATGGATCAAATACATCCATTCGGTTTATTCCCAGTTTTTTTGTTCGGGTGAATTGTCAAGAGAACTGACACAATGCAAGTATTGGTATTCAGTTTAATATTTGAAAACTAAAATTCAGAGAATAATTTCAAAAGGTTCCTAATAAGATGCAGACTAGTATAGGAGAGTCATCTTCACACATTTAGAAAATCTGGCTCGCGAATTCTGGGCGTTGAAGTCCACGCGTCTTAACAGTTGGCAAGGTTGAAAAATTCTAGTTTAGATGTATCGTTGCTGCCATTCCCAGAGTTTCTTAGCTAGGAAGAGTCACGGGAGCTGAGGAATTCTGTGAATTAAAAGTTCAGGCAGATCCTGCGTGCTGGTTTGAAGTCAGGATTATTTAAGCTTTTGTATTACGGGAGCTTTCAAAAAGTTAATGATTAATGCAAAAAAAAAGCTAGCTTTTTCATATATATGGCATATGGCATAATAGAATGCAACATTAATGCATGAAAAATTCACAAAAAGCAGTATTTCAAATGTCTTGTCAAATATTTTTTGGCTGTTCAAAATAGCTGTTCAGGCCAGAGCTGTAATAAATTGTGGAAGACCCCACTCTCTAGCAATTCTCGTTTTAAATTTTTACGTTAGATGGTCAGGACGGTGGCTCGCTACCACGAAGAGAAGCACCTCAACGCAGAGAGGGCTAAGAAGGAAGAGAAGACCAAACTAAGGCGCATCGCTGCTACAATTGCCAGAGAAATAGAATATTTCTGGTCTAATATTGAACAGGTAATCCTTCTCTTTCTTTGCCAGTCGCTTTTGAAACCCTTGAACTGGGGGCGGGGGGGGGGTGAGGAATGCACCCTGGGACGATATTCTTTTTCCTCTGGATGAACTGGACTCCCAGATAGAGATTCACATTTCGTGATGCCCGGTGTGTCCGTGTCAGTCGAGAAAACTGCATGCAGCTCTGATGTTCAAATTTCCCAGCTTCTCTGAGGTGCGAGCGGATTTGGGGGGGGGGAGCTGAGAATTTTGACCAAGGGGCCTTTTGCACAAAGCCATTGTGGTTCCCTTGTTTGGCTGGAGGGAAGATCACTCTGTCCCTGCTCAAGGACATTTTTTATCTTCCCTTGTTGGGAGTTGACAGAGATAATGGGGCGAAATTTGACTGGGAAATTTGACTGGCTTTGAAATGATCTCTTTCTATCATTAGAAGATTCATTCCCAGGTGAAAGAGCACCTTGCAAAGACCCCTTTACCTGCACGCCGCTGCTTAGAGGCCACTCAGTTCAGCTTACATAAGAACATAAGAAGAGCCATGCTGAATCAGGCCAAAGCCCATCGAGCCCAGCATTCTGTGTCACCCAGTCGCCCACCAATTGTACATGGGGATCTTGAGCAGAAAGAGAAGGCAAAACCCTCCCTTTCCCTTGACCCCCAACAAATGGTACCCAAGGGAATCCTGCCTGCCTCAACCAACATAGAGGCGGCACATGGACATCCGTTTTAATAGCCACCGATACACTTGGCCTCCATGAATCTGTCTGACCCTGCCTTGAAGCTGTCAAGGCTGACAGCTGTCACGACCCCTTCTGGAAGTGAATTCCATAAATCAACGACCCTCTGGGTGAAGAAATATTTCCCTTTATTTGTCCTCACTTTCTTAGCTATGAGCTTTAGGGAGTGCCCCCTTGTCCTGGTATTGTGTGATAGAGAAAAGAATTTTTCTCTATCCACCTTTTCTATCCCATGCATGATTTTATACACTTCGATCAAGTCGCCCCTTAAATGCTTCCCTGCCTGGTTTGTGCCGGTGACACATCGGCGACTGTCAAGCGAATGCAAACGCCGTAACAATTCACAAGTGGGGTTATAAATCTATTTCTGCCCTGTCTTTTAGGTGGTAGAAATAAAGCTGCAGATTGAATTTCAAGAGAAAAGGAGGAAAGCGTTGAATTTAAAGAGGCATGCAAAGAAAGGTAGTTTTCCTGTCCTTTGCTGCAAAACGAGGTTGCAAGATGATAGACAGGAAGCGGGGGGCAATCCTTGGCGCTCTCTGAGCTTGGGGGTTTTCTTGGAGACGTTTCATTACCAAAGTAGGTGATGTCATCAGTGCGGCATGGCTTTGCATATTACAAACCAGGAAGCCCGATCTTGCTCAGAGTTATGGTGACAGCGCTTTTAAAATTGTCAGATCCTGCTGGGCTGCAGTGGTCCTGCTGTCTCTTAATCCTAGCTTCTTATTATTATTTTAACTTTGGGGGCGAATTTCATTTTTTTTTCATGGTTCCTTACGTATGATTTTAAGAGGGAACTTGGATTCTTTAGGTTTCATTTTTTTAAAGCATAATAATAATTACCACACGGGAATATGTAACATTCTTTTTCACTGGGTTTTATTTTCTTGCTCCTGGTTGAATTGACATGCTAAGGCCAGTGATGGTGAACCTTTTAGAGACCGCGTGCCCAAAGTGCAACCCAAAACCCACTTATGTATCGTCAGGTGCCGGGTGGGTGTGGCCCATTGGGTGGGCGTGGCTGCGGTGGTAACAGAGTGGGTGGGATTAAAAAGTTCAATCCATCAATTCCAACTTTGCGAGATCTTTTTTTTCCCGCGAGAAGCTGAAATTGATTGATTGAACCTTTTTTGTTTTTGCACACGGTGGCGGAGGCCTAAAGCGAAAAGGTTTTATAAAAGCCAGCTGAATGCCTAGGACTGGGCTGACGGTGTGCGTGCCCACAGAGAGGGCTCTGCGTGCCATAGGTTCGCCACCGCGGTGCTAGCCGAACATAAGGGGTTGTAACTTAGAAGGTGCCTAAAAAGGGGAACCGTTTTGCAGGTAAAGATTCGAGACATTTAGAGGATCTCCTTCTGGAAAAAGAAAACAACTTGGTAAGAGATTTTTTTTTTCCCCTCCCATCTCCTGGTTGACAATTCTGGACATATTGCATGTTTTACTGTTCTTGAAATTATAATTGTTCAAGTCTATTTAGATAGCGGTAGATCTGCTGCCAGTAAATAGCTTTCTTGTACATAAGGAGTGGAGTGGGAAGATGGGCAACTGTCATGGGAGACTGGTCTATAAAACAAAGCCATTGTTGGTGAGCTTCCTTTGATAACCTTTGAAGAAGGAAATTGCTTAACACCAAGTACCCACATCGCAGTCTTCTTCAATAATGTCTGCTGTGGCTGGCAGTTGTTTTCCATGAGCCCTGGTGGAGACCTTCCCTGTCCTCTTCTTCACAATTTATTTTTTGGGGGGAGGGGTTGGTCCTGTTCTGTTCCTCCTTGGAGGTATTATTATTATTATTATTATTAATATTATTAATATTATTAATATTATTAATATTTATTAAACTTATATGCCGCCCTTCTCCCAAGACTCAGGGTGGCTCACAACAAGAATACAAGTACAAAAAAAACATAACATAAAACGATTAAAATTACTAATTTACAGTATAAAAACTAGGTAATTTATTTCACTCATACCACACACAGTCACAGTCAAAGGCCCAGGGGCAGAGTGCAGCTCACAGGCCCCAAACCTGTCTGCATAAATGTGTTTTCAAGAGTTTCCGGAAAGCTAGGAGGGAGGAAGCAGTACGAACCTCCGAGGGAAGCTGGTTCCAGAGGGCTGGGGCAGCAACAGAGAAGGCCGTAGCCCTAGGCCCCGCCAGATGACATTGTCTAACAGACGGGACCCGTAGGAGGCCAACCCTAAGTGCCCTGACCGGTCGCTGGGATTCATGAGGCAGAAGACGGTCCTGCAAGTATCCTGGCCCATTGCCATATAGGGCTTTATAGGTCATAACCAACACTTTGAATTGTGTTCGGAGATCAATTGGTAGCCAGTGCAGCTCGCAGAGAGCTGGAGTGATATGAGCATGTCTTGGGAGACCCAAGACGGCTCGCGCGGCCGCATTCTGGACTACTTGCAGTCTCCGGACATTCTTCAAAGGTTGCCCCATGTAGAGAGCATTACAGTAGTAATTGACAATAAATCATGCATTTGATGAACAGGGTTGGGCGAAGAACCCTCTAAAACAGATGCACAACATTTACCCCCAGAAATCATGGGAGCTCCATCTCTGGAGATTTTCAAGAAGAGACTGGACATTCACCTGTCTGGGACAGTATAGGTTCTCCTGCTTGAGCAGGGGGCTGGACTAGAAGACCCTTCCGACTCTATTCTATTTATATATTCATTTTGTAGGGTTCGTGGTCCCGTAGAAGAAAGAGAAAAGCAAGCACGTCCCTCACGGATGACGAAGGTCAGCGATGAGTGGTCTTCTGATCCACCCTTTTTATCTCATCTACTTGCGTTGTTCTACCCGTGTGGTAGAAGAAGTGAAAACTGGTTGTAAAAGTATTCAGAATTTGGTGGGAGAAATAAACTAAAATAAGGACTGTAACAGGATTGATGATAAGGCAATTCAAATGAATGGAAAGAAAAAGAAATGTATTAATATGATGATTATTTTTTAGGAATATTGGAAAAAATATATACCAAATTGTCAGTTATTAAAACAATAAGAATTGCATTAACGCAATGTTTGCAGAAAAGGAGGTTTTTAGGGAAAGAGGAAAGTAAACAAAATTAATATATGAAATATAGACTATAGAAATTAATTGTTAAGGACGGTTTCTACAAATGTAACCCAGACACCACACTGTTGACCAACTATTGAATGACTTATGTTTATGTAAAAAACTAATAAAAATTATAATCAAAAAAAAAAGAAGTGAAAACTGGTTAACAAAATTGTACATCTCCAGTTTGGGGATTCCCTTTTAGTTCCAGAGGGAAAATAACTTTCACCCATTCAAGAATCAAGCCAACATTTTGTGACGAAGCCTTCTCAATTATTCTCGCTTGGCTGGTTCAGTTCTTCCCTCCAGCCCCCCCCCCAAAGATTGGGTTCTGTGAATTGTGAGATTTGGAGTTGGCCATTCTGGATACATAAAGATGGCCCTTATCGAATTGAGTGCGTTGTTTAATATATACGATGCAGCTAAATTTATAGGTGTGAGGTTAAAATTGAGGAGGCTGGGCTGTATTCCTTGAGGCTGTGATGTCTCAAAGTTACCTGCCGTGTCGGAGAGAAAGAAACAGAGCAACACAAGAAAACAACAGCCCAGAAATATTCTCCCTAACAGATTTGCTGCTTTTGATTGACCAAAAACAGCACTTTTTTTTTTTAAATTAACTTGAAAAATGCAAGGGGGTGTTCTACGTTTCAGTTTGAATGGGTGCCTCTGCAAATCGCGCTAGAGTTTCTAAAATAGCTTTGGAACTTCTGGATGTAAAAATTACACCTATGCTGTAATTGTGATCATGGGTCTAAGCCAGGGGTGTCAAACTGCCGGCCTATGGTCCGGATGCGTCATGCCAAAACCGCGCCCACCCCATTGCCAGCAGTGGGTAAAAGTCGCGACACGTCACGTGACGTTGCGAGTTTGACACCTCTGGTCTAAGCTCTTTAGCAGGGTATGAAATGATAGGATAACAAGAAATTCCTAAAATTTAAATCCATACCCATTAGCCAGGCTTTAAGGGAGAACCACCCACCCCAAATGGCGTCGTTGAAATGAACAGTCCGTTAATTGATTGGCTTAGAAAATACAGATGTCCGTTTGTATAGAATTCCTCGCCGGCAAGTAGAACGTTCCAGCATATGGATATTCCTTCCTCTTTTGGGCTTGACCTTGGGGGGGTGACTTTTTCTTTTCAGTGGAAGATGAGGAGGAGACAATAGAAGAGCAGGAGACGAAAGAAGGGAAGGTTAACCACCAGCTGGAGCTGTCCACACTGGCAAAAGAAGGTGAGTGCAATGGTTCTCCACTTTTTCTTCACCATGGACCCTTTTCAAATATCTTTTGTGGCCACGGATTCTGGCCATGGACACCACCACCACCGCCCCGCCCAAAGACTTAAGATTTAAATCATAACATTTCTTCAAACCTTTGTGGACCCCCTGTGATGACCCCCCCCTCCACAGGTTGAGAACCACTGCCATAGGGCAGTGCCAAATATAGGTAACAGCCTATATTAACAGGGTTAACAGCTCCTTGTTCAGCGATCATTCACAGCTACGACTGTGCTGAAGGGGTAGTGGGTCTGACCTGACCTTGACAGTCCAGCCACCCCAACTCTACCCCTGGTGGCCTTGGCACTTGGCAACCAGCTCACGTTTACGACAGTTGCCCAGACTCAACTTCCAGACCGCTCTGCCTGGATAACCAAGAATCGTCATCAACGTTTACGACAATTGTAGGATTCCCGTGTTGCGAGATCACGATTTGCAAGCGTTCCCTGCCAGCTTCCCGCAAGCAAAATCAATTCTGTTTCTCCCCCACTCCCCCAATCTCGTTCGTAGCTGAGCTGCCTTTGGATGATTTGATGAAGATGTACGAAGGAGCGTTTGCTGATAACTTCCACTGGCCAAAGCCGGAAGACGAGATGAGCGAAGAAGGTATTCCACTGGCAGAGTTTCCTTTCCAAATGCTTTCTTAGAAGGGACCAACTTGGGGTGGATATGGAATTTTGAGGTCTTTGCAGGGGGGGGGCATTTTGAGATATTCAGGGGGATTGTCTTGGCCACCTGTGGTCAGATCTGCTTCCTTCTGTTTGGCTTTCTGAAAGACCTTGAAGACCTTGGCTGGGCCAACTAGCCTGAGGCCCTAATGGGGGTGGGGAGTTTGGGGGTGGCACGTTGGAGGTGGCTGATGGCATAGAGAGCCTTCCATCTCTCTGCTCCCTCCCTCTCCATCCTGCTTAGATTTATTTAAATTGAATTTTTAAATACGGATTGTTCTAATCTCTATGGAGACTCGCAGTCGTCCAGGTCATAGTTATCCCAAAGATGCTTTTTCAAGAGGCAACTGGACTTTCTTCTTGTTGTTTTTCTTTGAAGACGTTTCGCTTCTCATCCAAGAAGCTTCTTCTGCCCTGCCTGGATGGTGGGGAATGGAAGGATTTATACTCCTTGCAGACCGCTGGTCATTTCCATCCTTTTAGAGAGTCGTTGAAGCACTTGGAGGTTTACCTGTGTCCTCTGGGTCACCTGAGTAGTGAAATGGGTGTGCTGAAAGCAGTTCCAAGAAGGCTCCACACCCATTTGCGCCACTCAGGTGACCCTGAGGACACAGGTAAACCCCCAAGTGACCTCAGCGACTCTCTACAAGGACGCAAATGACCAGCGGTCTGCAAGGAGTATAAGTCCTTCCACTCCCCACCATCCAATCAGATGCTGAAGAAGCTTCTTGGATGAGAAGCAAAACATCTTCAAAGGAAAAAAACAAAATCCAGTTGCCTTTGTGAAAAAGCATCTTTGGGATTATTGTTTTAATGTTTTATTCAGTGTCTGGCTTCTGGTGAGATGAGTAGCATTCCAGTTGGATGGATGGATGGATGGATGGAGGAATGAAATTATCTAGCCTTGCACTCATTAAAAGAATAAAAACAGCATTTATTCTTTATTTAGAAATGGAAGATCATCTAGCCGAGAGGGAATTCCTTCCAAAGGAGGTCATCTCAATCGACTCCCTACTCATCATTGAACAGTACAAGGGGGCCGAGAGAATGATGCCCGGGAAGAACCGCGGGCGAGACATAGCCGAAGTGGCGGCCACGGCAGAGGTCCTATTGCCGAAAGGCAGCGCCCGGATCACCACTGCGGTAAAACCATCCGTGTGGATTGGTCCTGATTTCACGGGGTGTGTGTGTGTGTGTGTGTACAGGGAGTCCTCGGCTGGCAGCCTGGATCAAAGTTAACGACGGCACTGAAACAAAGTAGCTTATGACCGTTTTTCACACTTAACAATCGTTGCAGCATCCCTACGGTCACTGGGAGCAAAATTCGGGCGCAAAATTCGGACGGTTCCTATTCACGGCGGTTGCAGTATCCCTTTGCGACCGTCTGGCAAGATTTAGTTTACCAACGGCAATGATTCGTGTTGACAAGTATGCAGAATGGAGTGGAATGGCACCACAACTTGCGTTGCTTAGAAATGGACATTCTAGTCTACGTTGTGGCCATAACCCAGGTAGTCCTCAACTCTCAGCAGTTCATTTAGTGACCGTTCAGAGTTACAAGGGCACTGAAGAAAGCGACTGAGGACTGCTTTTCACACTTACGACCGTTACAGCATCCCCACGGTCACGGGATCAAAATTCAGATCCTTGGCAGCCGGTTCCTATTTACGACGATTTGCGACCATCTGGCAAGATGCAGCAAGATTTTTATCTCCAAATAAAGAATTCTATCTATTCTAAACAAGGACCAATAAAGCAAATGGCTTAGAAGGAACTCTGCAGGTCCTTCTTAGTTTTTTGGAGCCTGACAGTTGGCTCTGCAACTATAGGCAGTCCTCCAATTACAACCATTTTTTAAATAACCGTTCAAAGTGTCAACGGCAGTGAAAAAAGTGACTTAGGATTGTTCTTCACACTTAACATCCATTGCAGCATCTGTATAATGTATAGTATACAATATGGTATACACCGGGGGTAGGCCACCTGGGCTCTTTTGTGACTTGTGGAGTTCAACTCCCAGAATTCCTGAGCCAGCCTGGCTCAGCTTGGAAACCTCTCCCTTTCCCCTCAGCGTGGCTGGCTCAGGAATTCTGGGAGTTGAAGTCCACCAGTCATCAAAGAGCCAAGGTTGCCTATCCCTGGCCTAGGAGACCAATGTCTTAATTTCCATCACTCTAACCCAGGGCTAGGCAACCTTGGCTCTTTTATGACTCAAGGACTTCAACTCCCAGAATTCCTGAGCCAGCCTGGCTCAGCTTGGAAACCTCTCCCTTTCCCCTCAGCATGGCTGGCTCAGGAATTCTGGGAGTTGAAGTCCACGAGTCACAAAACAGCCAAGGTTGCCTACCCCTGGTATAGGGCAGGGGTAGACAACCTTGACTCTTTTATGACTCGTGGACTTCAACTCCCAGAATTCCTGAGCCAGCATGAGGGATTTATGGCCCCTTCATGACTCGTAGACTTCAACTTTCAGAATTCCTGAGCCAGCATGAGGGATTTATGGCCCCTTCATGACTCGAGGACTTCAACTCCCAGAATTCCTGAGCCACCCTGGCTCAGCTTGGAAACCTCTCCCTTTCCCCTCAGCGTGGCTGGCTCAGGAATTCTGGGAGTTGAAGTCCAGGAGTCATCAAAGAGCCAAGGTGGCCTACCCCTGGTATTCAGAGGTCGCACTCAGAGCCCTCTCTGTGGGCACGTGCACCGTCGCCCCAGTCCTAGGCCTTCAGTTGGGTTTTATAAAACCTTTTCACTTTAGGCCTCCGCCACCATGTGCAAAAAAAAAAAAAGGGGTCAATCAGTCAATTTCAACTTCTCGCGGGAAAAAAAAGATCTTGCAAAGTTGGAATTGATTGATTGAACTGTTTAGTCCCACCCAGTCTGCCGTTACCACTGCAGCCACCCCCACCCAATTGGCCACGCCCACCCAATTGGCCACACCCACCCGGCACCCGGCGATACATAAGTGGGTTTTGGATTGCAATTTGGGCCCTCGGTCTCTCAAAGGTTCGCCATCACTGCGCTATACAATGTATAGTGAATTACAGGTAGTCCTTGACTTAACCACCACAGTAGAGCCCCAAAATTGATGTTGCTGCGTGAGGCATTTGTTCAGTGAGTTTTGCCCCAGTTTATGACTTTTCTTGCCGCAGTCGTTAAGCGAATCCTTGCGTTAAGTTAGCGATTCAGTTTGTTAACGTGGATTTGGTTTCCCCCCTTCATTTTACTGGTTGGAAGGTCGCAAAAGGGGAATCGTATGGAGGTGAGTCCATTGACAAACCTCTGAATTTTGAGCAGGTGACCATGGGGCTTCTGCAACACTGTGAAAAATGGTCTGGAGTGTCTCTTTTTTTCCAGCGCCGTTGTAACTTTGAATGTGTCCCTAAACAAACTGCTGAAAGTCGAGGACTCCCTGTCCTGAAGCAAGCAGCTGAATGTCATGGGAGAGGAAACATGTTTGCGCAATTTCTTGCAGGTCAAATACAACACGCCTCCCCTCTTGTATGGCTCCCTCCGAGAGTATCAGAAGATTGGCCTGGATTGGTTGGCCAAGTTGTACAAGAAGAAGCTGAATGGCATCTTGGCCGATGAAGCCGGCCTCGGGAAAACGGTGCAGATCATCGCCTTCTTCGCCCACCTGGCCTGCAACGAAGGTACGCGCTCTTATGGGAGTGTAAGCGGGTCAGGTGGCGAACGAGGGACGGACTCTTAGCATCTCTTCTTGGTCTTCCTTTCCAGGGGATTGGGGTCCTCACCTGGTCGTCGTCCGGAGTTGTAACATTCTGAAGTGGGAGCTGGAGCTCAAACGTTGGTGCCCTGGTCTCAAACTCCTGCTCTACATTGGTACCCAGCGAGAATTAAGAATGAAAAGACAGGTAGGCCATTTTTAGAAGAGAATAAGAATAGAATACAGAGAATGGAATGGAATGGAATATGGGATGGGATGGGATGGGATGGGATGAGATAGGATAGAATAGAATAGAATAGAATAGAATAGAATGGAATGGAATGGAATGGAATGGAATGGAATGGAATAGAATAGAATAGAATAGGGAATAGAATGGAATAGAATAGAATAGGGAATAAAATGGAATGGAATAGAATAGAATAGGGAATGGAATAGAATAGAATAGAATAGGGAATAGAATGGAATGGAATGGAATAGAATATAGAATAGAATAGAATAGAATAGAATAGAATAGAATAGAATAGAATAGAATAGAATAGAATAGAATAGAATAGAATAGAATAGAATAGAATAGAATAGAATAGAATAGAATAGAATAGAATAGAATAGAAGCTGGAAGGGACCTTGGAGGTCTTCTAGTCCAGCCCCCTGCTCAGGCAGGAAACCTATACCATTTCAGACAAATGGGTTTTCTTAAGTCATGGTTTCTTATTCTTCAGAAAGAAATGTTTAAATCAATGCCAAATGTTTTCCTGGAACATTGTCACTCACATGAAAGAAAAGAGGGGAGTGGGATACAGGGGAAGATAACATTCCTGCAAGTTAATCCACAAGTTAATACAGGTGTAGATTCCAGGACCAGTTCTCTAACTCTTTGTTTACTTTGCCTCCTTCCTTCCTTCCTTCCTTCCTTCCTTCCTTCCTTCCTTCCTCCCTCCCTCCCTCCCTCCCTCCCTCTCATTGTCTCCTTCCTTCCTTCTTCTCTCCCTCCCTCTCATTGTCTCCTTCCTTCCTTCCTTCTTCTCTCTCTCCCTTCCTCTCATTGTCTCCTTCCTTCCTCCCTCCCTCCCTCTCTCCCTCCTCATTCTCCTTCCTTCCTCCCTCTCTCTCTCCCTCCCTCTCGTCTCTTTCCTTCCTTCCTTCCTTCCTCCCTCTCTCCCTCCCTCATTGTCTTCTTCCTTCCTTCCCTCCCTGCCCTTCCCATTCCCTATATCCTCCCTCCCTCCCTGCCTTCCTTCCTTCCGCAGGAGTGGACGGAACCCAACAGTTTTAACGTCTGCATCACCTCCTACAAGCAACTCTTCAAGGGCCACCAAGCCTTCATGAAGCTACAATGGAAGTACCTCATTGTGGATGAGATGCAGCAGATCAAGAACATGACGGAGAAGCACTGGGAAGCCCTCTTCCACCTTCGCAGGTCTGGACCCCTTCAAAACCTGCCTTTTCTCCGTGCCCCCCCGTTTGGACCGCACGGGCTCCGGTCCGGTAGGGTAGGCCACTCCTGACCCTCCCTCCTTTGAGCCTTGTCTGGGCCAGGAATCCGAATTCAGCTTCCCTTTGACTTATGTTCTGCTGCCATTTGTCAGAAGACGCTAAGACAGCGGTTCTCAACCTTTTCCGGGGCTCGACCCTGGCCCGCGCCACGTATGCTCGGCGCAACAGCCCGCATCGCGATAGGGAAAAAAAATGGCTGACCAAAAAAAAATAAATGGCCAACCAAAAAAAAAATGGTGGGCCCGCACCGCGCATGCGGGCGTGACGGGGCGCATCGCGCATGCGCGGCGCGACGGGGCGCATCGCGATAGGGAAAAAATGGCCGCGCCAACCAAAAAAAAATGGCCGACCAAAAAAAAATGGCGGACTGCGGTGCTTAGCGACCCCCGTGAAATGGTCGTTCGACCCCAAATGGGGTCGCGACCCACAGGTTGAGAACCGCTGCGCTAAGGACTACACAGGTAGTCCTCGGCTTTCCAACATTCATTTAATGACGGTTCAAAGTTACCCTCGCGGTGAAAAAAAGGGACTCGCGACCTTTTCCACACTTAACAACCGTTGCAGCATCCCCAGGGTCCCGTCATCGACATTCAGCCTCTTGGCAGCTGGTTCGTATTTATGACGGTTGCGCTGATCGTGCGATCCTCTTTTGCGACCTTCTGACCAACAGTCAGCACGGGCCAGATTCGGTTAACAGCCGGGTTGCCGAAGTGATTCCCTTAACAACTGTGGCAAGAAAGGTCGTAAAGCAAGGCAAAACGCACTGTGACAAAGGTCTCCCTTAGCAACAGAACAGTCAACCTCACTTGTGGTCGTAAGGCGAGGACTCTCTGTATCTCTGTGTAAAGAGATGTTGTGCATAATGGGATGTGGGGGTGACCTTGGAGGAGAGGAAGAGTCAGATGAGGGAGGGAGGGAAGGAAGGAAGGAAGGAAGGAAGGAAGGAAGGAAGGAAGGAAGGACGGGACGAGAGAGACAATGAGAGGGAGGGAGGGAAGGAAGGAAAGGAAAGAAGGAAGGACGGATGGATGGGACGAGAGAGACAATGAGAGGGAGGGAGGGAGGGACGAGAGACAATTGGAGGGAGGGAAGGAAGGAAAGAAGGAAGGACGGATGGACGGATGGGATGAGAGACAATGAGAGGAAGGGAGGGAGGGACGAGAGACAATTGGAGGGAGGGAGGGAAAGAAGGGAAGGAAGGACGGATGGATGGATGGATGGGACGAGAGACAATGAGAGGGAGGGAGGGACGAGAGACAATTGGAGGGAGGGAGGGAAAGAAGGGAAGGAAGGAAGGACGGATGGATGGATGGATGGGACGAGAGACAATGAGAGGGAGGGAGGGATGAGAGACAATTGGAGGGAGGGAGAGAAAGAAGGGAAGGAAGGAAGGACGGATGGATGGATGGGACAAGAGACAATGAGGGAGGGAGGGACGAGAGACAATTGGAGGGAGGGAGGGAAAGAACGGAAGGAAGGAAGGACGGATGGATGGATGGATGGGGCGAGAGACAATGAGAGGGAGGGAGGGACGAGAGACAATTGGAGGGAGGGAGGGAGGGAAAGAAGGGAAGGAAGGAAGGACGGATGGTTGGGACGAGAGACAATGAGGGAGGGAGGGACGAGAGACAATTGGAGGGAGGGAAGGAAGGAAAGGAAGGAAGGACAGACGGATGGATGGGACGAGAGAATGAGGGAGGGAGGGAGGGACGAGAGACAATTGGAGGGAGGGAGGGAAGGAAGGAAGGACGGATGGATGGATGGATGGGACGAGAGACAATGAGAGGGAGGGAGGGAGGGACGAGAGACAATTGGAGGGAGGGAAGGAAGGAAAGAAAGGAAGGACAGACGGATGGATGGGACGAGAGAATGAGGGAGGGAGGGAGGGAGGGAGGGACGAGACAATTGGAGAGAGGGAGGGAAAGAAGGGAAGGAAGGACGGATGGATGGATGGATGGATGGATGGGACGAGAGACAATGAGAGGGAGGGAGGGAGGGACGAGAGACAATTGGAGGGAGGGAAGGAAGGAAAGGAAGGAAGGACAGATGGATGGATGGGACGAGAGAATGAGGGAGGGAGGGACGAGAGACAATTGGAGGGAGGGAGGGAAGGAAGGAAAGAAGGAAGGAAGGACAGACAGATGGATGGGACGAGAGAGACAATGAGAGGGAGGGACGAGAGACAATTGGTGGGAGGGAAGGAAGGAAGGAAGGGAGAGGGAAATGAGGGAGGAAGGAAGGAATGAGAGGCAAAGGGAGGGAGGGAGGAAGGAAGGAAAAAAGGGAAGGAAGGAAGGAAGGCAGAGTAAACAAAGAGTTAGAAAACTGGCCTTGGAATCTACACAAACAGTTGCTTAGCAGTCAGAGGGAAAAACTTAGGAAGGATCCTCCCTAATTGTTCAAAGCAGCAGTGGGAAGTTTGGAACATCAGACTTGTCAGATTTTGTTAATGTAACCTCACACTAACCTAGGTCATCTTGTTGTGTTCTTTGGCTGGTTTCTCTGGGAGGGCTGACTGTGTGGCTCTCTTTGTAGTCAGTACCGCTTACTCCTGATCGATACGCCCCTGCACAACACCTTGATGGAACTGTGGACCATGGTGCACTTCCTGATTCCAGGAATCTCCAAAGCTTATCTGGATTTCCCGGTGAAAGCTGCCAACGAGGAGAACCAAGACTATTGCCATAAGCTGGTCATCAGGCTGCACCGGGTGAGTCCCCCAAGCCGGGCACTAGAATTGGGCACAGGGCTATCCTGGTTTCTACTGAACAAATAGGATTTGACCAAGCTTCTGTTAGAACCATAGAAAACTGGCAGCAGAAAAAGACCTAGAGGTCTTCACGTTCTGCCTTTTGAGTTTATTTGCTTTTTATTCCCTCCCTCCCTCTCTCTCTCCCACCCTCCTTACCTCTCTTCCTTCCTTCCTTCCTTCCTTCCTTCCTTCCTTCCTTCCTTCCTTCCTTCCTTCCTTCCTTCCTTCCTTCCTTCCTTCCTTCCTTTTCCAGTTGCCTCTTGAAAAAGCACCTTTGGAACAATCATGACTGGATGACTGAGAATCTTCTTAGACTTCCTTCCTCCCTCCCTCCCTCCCTGCCTGCCTGCCTTTCTCTTTTAATTAATATTTTTTTATCAATTTTTATGTTATATTTTTGCCGAATAATGGACGGCTGTTTATCCCAAGCACGTTTAAACTCATTTCCTAACGATTAACAATCCGCTGAAAGTGGGTTCCAGGCTTCCCCTATTCTTTCTGTGAAGTGAGGCTTTCTTTCTAAGGTTGCTTTTGAACTTTGGAATATTCATAGCAGCTTCCTCTCTCTCTCCCTCTCCCTCTCCCTCTCCCTCTCCCTCCCTTCCACCTTTGCTCCGCAGATGATCCAGCCGTTTATTTTGCGCAGATCCAAACGGGATGTCGAAAAACAGCTGACCAAGAAGTACGAACACGTGCTCAAGTGCCGGCTTTCAAACAGGCAGAAACTGATGTACGAGGACGTCATTCTCCAACCCGAGTATGTCTTTCTGCGCTGAACATTAAGCCATTCATGTTAATTAATGATTAATTAATCATTCGTCACGAACAGGATCACCTTCAGTGTTGCCCAGAAAGAGCACAACTATACACACACGCGTCGGGGCCAGTTGCTGAGCACCTAAAATGCATTCAGATGCCACGGGAAGGCTGGTGGCCATCAGAACCTCAAAACCCAGTCATGAGTATTTTTTGGGGGGGGATGGGAGGAGTGGGTGTGTACCTGTTCTTAAGTAGTCTGTCCCCCCCCCGTCCCCCCGTTGGACCGCTACAACTTGATGGACGAAATGAGGCACGTTGCCATGGTTCCAAAAGATGAAACCCTTCAAAGAACTTTGAGGCATTGTTTGCCTTAAAGCAGCGGTTCTCAACCTATGGGTCGCGACCCCATTTGGGGCCGAACGACCGTTTCGCGGAGGTCGCCGGACACCGCGGTCCGCCATTTTGTTGTTTTGTTTTTCGTCGCGCGCGTGCCCGCGCATGCGCGGATCGGGCCGTCGCGCCGCACATGCGCGGATCGGCCCGTCGCGGTCTGCCATTTGGTTTTTTTGTTTTTTGTTTTGTTTTTTTCATCGCGCGCGCGCCCGCGCATGCGCGGATCGGCCCGTCGCAGTCCGCCATTTTGTTTGTTTGTTTTTTCCATCGCGCGCGCCGGGGTCGCGCCGCACATGGGCGGGGCAAGTGGGGTCTCAACCTGAAAAAGGTTGAGAACCACTGCCTTAAAGAATCTTTAATTGAGCAACATAGCTTTGGCACGTACCTAGGCGAAGCCAAAATCTGAATTCTCCCCGAACACATAGTATGAAGCATAATTCCCTCCTCCAATTAACAGTCATTAATCACGTTCTCCAATTAGTTTGAAGTGCGAACTTTCCTTCCCACCCCGTTTATCTTCTCTTTATTACAAACAACCTTGAAGAATACTCTACTGAGATATTGTTATGTCTAACTAATCCCCATGCACATTCTTCCCCCTCCCCTCCAGCACCATCTAATTCTAACTCTAAAAGTAATACACAGGTTAAAGAGAAAATGGCTGCGCCTTCATGTATTGTCCGAGCAAGAACATCCGACGTTAGCAGCGTTGACACACGTCAGAGAATACTGTGGGATTCTGTCGTAAGAATTGTACACTGTGCACGCCCTCATAAGTTGGCGTGCTATTGTGACTTTGCGCTCTACAGCCTTCCAAGCACCACTTACAGCCTATTGGACCTGCCCCAGTTTGCTCTCTCAGGAAAGCTGGACTGGTGACTGTCTCCATTTAGTTGAAGCAGGGGAACTTTTACTGAAAGGAACGGATTGCAGCCAGGTCAGGAGGAATCTGGTGTTCCCGTGTGAAATGCAGAGCTGTTCTTTCCAAGCCCCAAGCCCTCTCCCCCCCATGACCAGTTCCCCCCCTCCCATTCTTCCCCGGCCAGCCAGTGCGATGCAGGTAATGCTGTTTTGAGAAGCTTTTGAGGTGTGAACCTGGTAACCTTCCATTCTCATCCTGGTGCCAGCTGGTTTGGTGGAGATCCGGTTCTTCTTCCCTTCCCTCTTTCCCATTTCTCCCATCCCCCCCATTTCCCACCATTCGATACACAGGTCTGGTAAACTCGCAAGATTATCCCCCCTCCCCATGTGCATAAGAAAGGCCGAGCGCCAAAGAATGGAGGCCTTTGAACTCTGGGGCTGGAGAAGACTCCTGCGAGTCCCCTGGACTGCAAGGTGATCCAACCGGTCAGTCCTGGAGGAGATCAACCCTGACTGCTCTTTAGAAGGAAGGCCAGATCCTGAAGTTGAAACTCAAGTACTTTGGCCCCCTAATGAGAAGGAAGGACCCCCTGGAGAAGAGCCTGATGCTGGGAAAGATGGAGGCAAGAGAAGAAGAAGGGGACGACAGAGAAGGAGGTGGCTGGATGGAGTCCCTGAAGCAGGAGGCGTGAGCTTCAGTGGACTCCAGAAGATGGTAGAGGACAGGAAGGTCTGGAGGAACGTTGTCCATGGGCTCGCGATCGGGCGGACACGACTTCGCAACTAACAACAACAACATGTATACATCCAAACTAGACTGTTGTTTCTCTGGGTTATAGAATGTATGTGGGTAGATGGGTATATGCAAATATTTTTTGGAGGTGTCATATTTATGTAGTGCATATTGGAGGTGGTGACCCTTTGAGAGCTGAATGCAACGAAATTTCATTTTAATGTACATTTAAAGTGACAGTAACGTTATTCGGCGTCTGAGGGATGAATTGCCCCAAACGCCTCCCCCCTCTTTTCCTCTTTGACGCCAGCGATGTGTTATGGTTCCAGCTAATGAAACACTTCAAAGAACTTCCAACTGGACGTAGGTCCCCATCGGTAACACCTCCACCAATTCTCTGGCCGCCTTCCCCAGGAATGCCACTTGACCAGGCTCCGCCGGTGGAAATCCTCCAGCACTTTGTCCAGGGCACTTTGCAAAGCGGGCAGCCGGCCGGCCTCAGCCTGGCCTGGTGGCCCGTATGGGGATCGAACCCCGGTCTCCCGCGTGAACAGGCGGGGGATACTTACCACCATACTAACGAGTATTATATATTCTTGCTCTGACGCGATGGAGATCCTGACATCCGGATCGCACGGGCGTCACACCCTCCCCTGTTGTGGCTCTGACCCTCTGCTTTCTTCTCCCTGGGCAGGACCCAAGATGCTCTGAAAAGCGGGCATTTCGTCAGCGTCCTTCACGTCTTGATGCAGCTGCAGAAGATCTGCAACCACCCGGATCTGATCAACCCCCGGCTGTGTGGCTCCTCTTACGTTGCAGAGGCATTGCAGTATGCTACCGCCTCGCTGGCCTTCACCGCGGTAGAAAGCAACCTATGGAAGGTGAGCCACAACGGTGGACTTGCCCAGTTCTATGTTGGGTGACGAAGAGGGAGAATCTTCCCAGCTTCTCCTTTTCTCATTTCAACATTTCGGTCCCAAGAGTGACCCAAGACTCCGCACTGTGTGTGCGTTGTGTGTGTGAGCGAGTGAGTTGAGTGAGTGAGCGTGTGCATGTGTGTGAGGGAGAGATGAAGTGGACTAACGATAGAGAAGAGAATCTTTGTAGCTCAAGGTTGAACTTTGGGGCTCCTTGGTGCGCTCTGAGCTTGGTGGCTTTCTTGCAGACGTTGCATGACCCGGCTAGGTAGCATCGTCAGTGCTAGAAGGAAGTGGGGTGTGCAGAGCAGAGGAGGAGAAGAAAGAGTAGAAGGACTGTGGGGTCCTTGGTGCTCTCTGAGCTTGGTGGCTTTCTTTCAGACGTTGCACGACCCAGCTAGGTAGCATCATCAGCGGACTGACTTAAGTGGACTCAATAAAATTATAATAGGTATCCGGAGACACTTTCTTCCCTCTTGGCCATCTTCTAGCTTGCAGACATGAGCCTCTTTGACCTGATTGGGCTTGAGAAGACTATGACGCGGTACGAATCCCAGGTGGTGCCCAAGCAAAAAATCACACGGAAGCTTATCGAAGAGATTTACACCTCTCCTCTGCCGCCTCCCCGGCCTACCTCCGTCAAGCTGAAGCCCAGCAGGTAAGCAGCACCCAGCCTTCTGTAACCTCAGTGGCCCTTAGGCAGCCAACGCCAACGTTGATTGGACTCTGGTCCCTGTTCAGGTTTGCGTGGTGTGTTGATAAGTCACAATCTGAAGCATGGCTCTCAATTTCAGAATGACATTCAAGGATTGGAAGGAAGGAAGGGAGGGAGGGAGGAAGGAAGGAAGGAGGAGGGAGGGAGGGAGGGAGGGAGGGAGGGGAAGGAGGGAGGGAGGGAAGGAAGGAAAGGAGGGAGGGGGGAGGAAGGAGGGAGGGAGGGGGGAAGGAGGGAGGAGGGGAAGGAGGGAGGGAGGGAGAGGAAGGAAGGAGGGAGGGGAAGGAAGGAAGAGAAGGAAGGAGGGAGGGAGGGAAGGAAGAGAAGGAAGGAGGGAGGGAGGGAGGGTAAGGAGGGAGGGGAGGGAAGGAAGGAGGGAGGGAGGGGAGGGAAGGAGGGAGGGAGGGGAAGGAAGGAAGGAGGGAGGGAGGGGAAGGAGGGAGGGAGGAAGGGGAAGGGAAGGAGGGAGGGGAAGGAAGGAGGGAGGGGAAGGAAGGAAGGAAGGAAGGAAGGAAGGAAGGAACTTAAAGCATCTCCAGGGATTAGGGCGCCAGGCCCATCCCCTAAATATTTGACTCCCTTCCACGCTGAGGTCATTGAAAAGGAGGCTGACGTTTTCCTGTGGCTCAGAACAGGAGAACCCTAACCCTAACCCCTCCTTGGAGACAGTTTCTCAGTTTTTAATAGACTGAAAGGAGTCTGTGAAACAATTTCTGCTTGTCCCAAAGGTGTTTTTTCCAACCAGGCAACTGGACTTTGCGGTTTTTCTTCGAAGACCTTTCCCTTCTCATCCCAGAAGCTTCTCCCGCTCTTGACCGGGTGGTGGGGAACGGTCTGGTCTGATGGGATGGTCAGAGCTGAAGAAGCTTCTGGGATGGGAAGGGAAACCTCTTCAGAGAAAAACAAGATAGCCCAGTTGCCTGGTGGAAAAGCATCGTTGGGGGGGTGGGGGTAACTAGGACCTGGATGACTGAGAATCTCCGTAGAGTAGACACGTGGCTTTTGCTTTTATGACTCCCAAGAGTACTTTATGGAAAAAATCACAGCACCTAACCAGTTTCTCCCCCCTCCCCCCCTCCAGATTGTTTCAACCTGTTCATTATGGGCAGAAACCTGAAGGGAAGATGGTGACCTTTCCTAGCACTCAAGTGCAACGGGCCACCAGCGCGGCTACGGTGGCCCAACAGGCCCAAGGGCGAGGAAGATCTCCCATGACTACGGTAACTGCCAGCCAAGGTGAGAAAGGTGATCCTGCTTGGGATTCCTTCCTTTTCAACAGGTGTGGGTTGGTTCCCCTTCACGTTCATCCTCCTTCCCTCCCTCCCTCCCTCAACCCGTCCTTGGAATGGAACCAGTCTTCCTCAACCTTGTGCCTTCCTGATCTGTTGAGGTTCACCATCACCACCTCAAGTTGGGACTCCTGCGTATCTGGATGAAATATCAGTGTTGAGCAAGTGGAATTCAGTCGTCCTACCGGAGGCAACGGATGGAGTAGATCCACCTAATACAATTCTTCTTGAACAGCATTTCCAGCTGAGGGACCTCAGGCCAGGTTGGGGGTCTACAGATGTCGAGTTCTCCACCTGGGTTTTGGAGGAAGGATTTCTCCCAGGTCTTCCTGTGACCTTCACTCCAGCTCAGCTGCGTTCGGTGTCCCCGTTTTCCTGAATACACCCTGAGCCGGCCTTTGAAGCTCCGTTTCGGAGGTTCCGTGAATTTGTGAACCGATTCCGTGGGGTTTTCAAACCCAGTAGGTGCTCTCCCAGTTTTGGGTGGGTGGTCTTCCTGAGTTTCAAGGCAGGATTTATTTATTTATTTATTTATTTAATTAGATTTCTGTGCCGTCCTATTCCAAAAACTCAGGGCGGCTCACAACATGGATACTAACATGAAGAAATCTGGTATTAAAATACATTGTAAAACCCCTTAATTAAAAACCAATCATCCAAAGACAGACATATAGACAAACATACACTGGCTAGGGGCAAGATGTTAAGTGTCCCGGGCCTGTCGGCAAAGATGTGTCTTGAGCAGTTTGCGAAAGGCAGAGAGGGTGGGGGCGACAAGGATCTCCGGGGGGAGTTGATTCCAGAGGGCCGGGGCCGCAACAGAGAAGGCTCTTCCCCTAGGCCCCGCCAGGCGACACTGTCTGGCTGACGGGACCTGGAGAAGGCCGACTCTGTGGGCCCTAACCCGGCCGCTGGGATTCATGGGGCAGCAGACGGTCCCGTAAGTAACCTGGTCCGATGCCATGTAGGGCTTTATAGGTCATAACCAACACTTTGGATGCTCTTGTTCCATTCCTTTTGGACCAAGATGTTTCTGGACCTCTGACTTCGTTGGTGAAATTGATAACGCCACCCATCTCACCATCAGGCAGGTTTCATTTGGGTGGATTTCTCTCCAAAGAGCTGTGTTTTAAGCTCTCCTACCTACTCCCTCCTCCCCCCCCCACTTTTGATTTGAAACTTCGGAAAGGGAATTAAAAAGAGTGACAGCAAATGGTCATGCTCTTTCTGGAGATGGTCCAGGCAGGTGACTTTGGAGCTTTAAAAGCTTAAATTTTGCATATGCAAAGCTTGGTTTTAAAGAAGTCATTCCCAGCCCGTTTGCTTAACATCCTTGGAGAATCCCATTTTGGCTGGCCCTGGAAGAGACTTGATTGTGCTTTGTTTGGAAATCTGGAACACAACTCCTTTTACCTGTGTTACCTGTGTTTTCATCCTCTTTTTTTTTTCCCTAATGTTTCAGTTTGAGCTGAAAGTGAACGTTTCCAGGCAATAATGTTTAGACTGTGTGTGTGTGTGTGTGTGTGTGTTTGTATGTCTTTGTTTGGTCTCACCTTCACTGAGAAGCTAGGATGGGCATGACAAAGCTGATTCTTCAGGGCATCCCATATTTATTTGCTTGGTTTGTATCCCACCATGATTATTTTTTACAAATAACTCAAGGCCGCGTGGCCGACTCGGGAATTCTGGGCGTTGAAGTCCGCGAGTCGTGAAAGAGCCGAGGTTGCCTAGCCCTGGCCTAGACCAGCCTTGACTCTGTCCTTTGATAAAGATGGAGAACTTCACGTTGGAAAGCCTTCCAAGCTTTGGAAGCAAAGAGCTAGCAAACCCAACCAACACACACACACACACACACACACACTGGTCTGCAAGGAAAGTTGTGTTCACGAGACTGAATTCGTGCAGCGAATCAACTTCCGCTGCTTGGTTTAAGCTCTCCAACGCCTCTGGATTTTTCTTGCTTTTTTTTTTTTTTTTGGTCTCCCCCTCCCCTCCAAGGCAACGTGTCTGTACTCAGAGCCCCCCCCCAGGTTTAAAACTGACCCCTTGCAATTTCTCTAGCCTTGAAAGGAAGGAAGAAGAAGGAAAAAAAAAGGACCGAGTCTAACCGCTTGCACCTCCCTGACCTTATTGATTGCAGCCGCAGTTGCCGTCTCTTCTGCTGCACCCGCAGCAGCAGCACCACAATTGCAGACGGCCCCGTCTTCCTCCAGTGCTGCTCCTCCACCACCACCACCTCCTCCTCTTCCTCTTCCTCCTCCGAGACATCAGCCAGCAATGACCTCGCCACCGCAACTAGCCCAGCCATCCAGTGAAACTGCGGGGCCAGGCTACCACCCAAGGCCTCCAGCTAGGGCAGGCCCAGCCACAGGCCCCCCCACCCACCATCCAACAGAGTGTCCTGCCTCAGAGGCTCGTGCTAACGAGTCAGAGCGCACAAGCTCGGTTACCCAGTAAGTGCCCCTCCGCCCTGCTTCCCAGATTTCTCCAGCTGCCTTTCTCTCTTCCTCCTCTCTCCATTCCTCCTCCTCTTCCTCCTTTTTTTTTTTTCCAAAGCTTCCCTGAGGTTAAGTTATTAGGCACCCTAAAAGAAATGTGCGCAGGGATACGTATGTAGACGTAGATATATTTGGATGGTGGCTCGGTTTGCTCCTTCCCTTCCGTTCTCCCCTTGGAGTTTGCCTGCTCACCATTTTACGTTTGCTTATTGATTTTTAAAAAAAATGTGTTTTAAGTGCAACATTTAGAGAAGAGGGAAAAAAACAACAACTCAGGATAATTGCTGTGAACGTCACAGGTAGTCCTCGACTTGGAACGTTTTTGCTTAGTGGCGGTTTGAAGTTAATGACCCTGAAAAAAGCGACTTTTTCACATTTACCACCGTTGCAGCATTTCCCCCCCCCCCCGTGGTCACGTGATCAAAATTTGGACTCTCGGCAACTGGCATGTCCTTACACCAGTTGTACTATGCTAGGGTCAGGCGATCCCCATTGGTAGCCTTTCCAGAGCCAAGTCAGTGGGGGCTGCCGGATTCACTTGAACGACGGCACGATTCACTTAACAACGGCAGGGGTTCGTTTAACCCATGTGACCCCCCCCAAAGTTGTAAAATGGGCCCAACTCACTGATTAACAGCTGCCTGGTTCAGCCGCGGAAACCTTGGTCTCCATTTTGGTCATTAAGCCGAGGACTACCTGTACATTAGTGGTGTCAACTTAATCTCACTTCTTCTGCATGTTTTTTTTTTTTCTTCTCTTGGTCAGCCTTTCTTGGAAACTTGTTTTCTTTTTTTTAATTTTTGGAAAGAACAGATTTATCCTAATTTAATTCTCTCCTTTTTTGTTGTTGTTGGAGAACACTAACCACATCTTGGCTTGAAGAATGTCTCTTGCATAGGAAGGGCTCTCCGTAAGGAAGAAGGGGAAGCTGGGCTAAAGTGGCCTTATTTGCGATGGTAGATGCGCTATTAGCACATCTGGAGCCGAGGTGGGCAACTCTGGCCCCCTTGACGACCTCTGGACTTCAACACCCAGAATGCCTTGAGCCAGGGATTCGGGAGTTGCAGTCCACAGATCGTAAAAGGGCCAGAGTTGCCCACCTCTGCTCCAGAGACTTTTGAGCACTGGTGTACTAATGTTTCTCGGGGGAACCTGCTGCCTTTGTAAAAGTCAAACATGCCACGCTCAACTCCCAAACTTGGGAGATTTGAAATTTGGAGGGCCCCGAAGCATAGACGAGGGTTTCCAGGCCTTAAAATATCCTGGTTTTTATTTTTATTTCTTTTCTGATTGATTTTACGGAGAAGCCTTTAGCTCCGTGTGCACAGAGCCCAAACTCCATGTCTACCTTGCAGGGGGACATGCAGACAAAAACGGTCCTTTCCAAGCAAATAAGCCTTTAATTCTTCACCAGAGAGGGCTCTGGGAAAGATAACCTCCTATGCCTTGAAAAATACATTGGCTGAATCCAAATTCTTTTGGCTAGGGCTGCATGAGCTTGCCGATCCCGCCCACCCTTCCTTCCTTCCAATTCATCACCGCTAATTGGAGGTTTCAAATCAACGGGGGAAATCAAATCCTTTGGGATCGTCTGCAAAGGTGATTGGGAGGCCCAACGAATCTGCTTCGCGTCGATTCCCCCCCAAATCAAGCCCTAAACCAATAATAATTTTTTCTTCCTGGTAAATTGTTCTACATGCCCCTTGCCTTGTGAATTCCGACCTCTCTTGAGCTGTGTTTACAGTTTGCTTTTGAAAAGGTGGTAGAGGTCTGACCTGAAGGACTTTTCTCTGCTCTCTCTTTCCGAAGTGTCACGTGAGTTTTTCCAGGTCACGCTTGCTCACCTGTGAAAGAGTGAGGATCTCTGCCCTCAGCCTGCCCCGATTCACTCACCGTTCTGCCTTTAAAGAAACGGAGCCGATGCAATTGGCCCCTCACCCGTATCAAAGCTGTACCTGTGGAACTTCTTGGATGACACTTCCCTCCACCCCTCCCCTCCTCTTCCCACCTCTACATCTCTGCATGTGGTTCGCGTCCGTTTTACTAACCACGACAAGAGGAAACCCAGGGGATGTCTGGGAGAAGCCCTACCCCACCCCTCGCCCCCCCCTTTCTTCACGGGTGCTTCTGCCCCTCTCCCCCAGATGGTGAAGGGGTCAAAATAGCCCAGCTGGCTTCCATTGCAGGGGCCCAAGGCCGGATCGCGCAGCCGGAGACGCCGGTGACGCTGCAGTTCCAGGGGAACAAATTCACTCTGTCGCACAGTCAACTCCGCCAGCTGACGGCGGGACAGCCTCTGCAGCTGCAAGGTGAGGCCCTTTGAAGAGCACATCTGGGGAGCTTCCCCCCTCACCCCCCCCCGTCCCCAAGATTTTCTCAGATTTTCTCCCGTGCTTTCTGGGATGTGTTTTGGATTTTTTTTTGGCCTGGTCCTCTGGTTGTAGACATGAAGGACAAGTTGTCAAGCTAACCCTCCCGAATCTTTCCTGTTCTGGAGATAGCAATAGTGCTTAGACTTATATACCGCTTTACAGCCCTCCCTAGGCGGTTTACAGAATCGGCGATGCTGGTTGAGGAATTATGGAAGTTGGGGAAGTCCACAAGTCATCTAAAAGGGCCAAGTTTGAAGAGCCCTGCAGTAGAACGAAACATGACTTTTCCGTAGTAATCTAAACTAGCTATTTCTGGAAGAACAAATCAGATTAGTCAGTAAAACCCCAAATCAAAGTTTCAGGCCCAAAAATCCAGAAGCGTCCAGATGTTGATCAGGCGACCACGGGGACGTTGCAGTGTCTGTAAACTCTGCCTACGACGAGAGGTTAAAAATCAGCGGGAGGGTCTTCCGTCAGTGGGCACTCGGTAACTTCCTCCATCTTTTTTTTTATTATTTATTTAAATTATAAAGTTTTTTATTGAATACAAAAAAAGAAAAGGATTAAAAAACACTGAACATGGTAAATCGTAACATTTGACAGTCCGTATTATACGTTATTTACATATAACTTAATCTATATACAAAACTATACATTTCTCATCTCTATTTTTTATTTTATCTCTCTAAATTGTGACCTCTATTTTTTTCCCCCTCCATCTATAAAATTTGTTCCGTATCAAATAAAATTCTGTGTCTTCCTGGTTTTTTAACCTTTTAGTTAACCTATCTAGTTCTGCGCAAAACATAAATTTTCTTGATTAGATCTGCCTCACTCGGTATTTCCATTGTTTTCCATTTTTGAGCAAATAGTATCCTTGCCGCCGTAGCCGCGTGAATGATTAAAATATGTGTCCTCTTTATTTACATTTTTCTCTCGTATTCCTAATAGTAATGCCTCAGGTTTGTATAGAATGTTTTGGCTAGTCCTTTCTATTACCCATTCCCAGACCATACGCCAATACACCTGTGCTTCTCTACATCTCCACCATATATGAAAAATCACTTCCTCCATCTTTAATTTCTACCTACCAGGCAGTGTCCTGCAAATCGTTTCGGCTCCGGGTCCCCAGTATCTCAGACCCCAGGGCCCTGTGGTGGTTCAGACAGTGCCCCAGCCTGGGAGTGTCCAAAACTCTCTGAACGCACTGGGGAACCAGCATCCGGTGGGCTTGCAGACCTCGGCAGGAGCTCAGCCAGGTAAGGAGCCTCCCTTTATATCTGTCCACCTTTACCTGCCCAATTCCTGTATTGCTCCTACACTCAGAGCATTAACAAGAGAATAACGGACCGGAACTGTCAGTGAAGCCACTGCAAGCGCAGCCAGCGACGTTTGCAAACCACAAATGTGAACGTTCAAACATTTTTTTTTAAGTGCCCCTTATAAAGCTTTGGTTCGGAAAGGCGGCGCCCTTAGAATTTTTTTAGAATTAGAAGAACAGAATTGGAAGGGACCTTGTGGGTCATCTAGTCCAGCCCCCCCCAACCAAGCAGGAGACCCTACACCATTTCTGACAGATGGCCGTCCAGTCTCTTCTTGAAAGCTTCCACGGATGAAGCTCCCACAACTTCTGTTGATTGTTCTCATTGCCAGAAGATTCATTCCTTATTTCCAGGTTGAATCTCTCCGTGATCAGTTTCCATCCATTGCTTCTGGTCCTGCCTTCAGGAGCTTTGGAAAATAGATTGACCCCTTCATTTTGTGGCAGCCCCTCAAATATTGAGGTACTGCTATCATGTCCCCCCCCCGTCCTTCTCTTCATTAAACTAGACGTCCCCAATTCCAGCAACCGTTCCTCATATGTTTCAGCCTCCAGTCCCCCTAATCATCTTTGATGCTCTTCTCTGCACGCTTTTCTAGAGTCTCAGCATCTTTTTATCGTGTGGAGACCAAATCTGGTTGTAGTATCCTAGGTGTGGCCTTACTAAGGCTTTATAGAGTGGCATTAGTACCTCACTTGATCGTGATTGAAGGGTTAGGGTTAATCTCACTTAAGTAATCTCACCCTCTGATCACATTTGGTGACTAGTAAGTAGTGAAATGCAAGGATGCCATTGATAATCGGGGCCCAGGGCTCAGGTCGTCCTCGTCTTAATGGCCATAATTGAGCCCAACAGTTCTGTTGTTAAGCGAGACTGCTGCTTCATGGGTTGCCCCATTTTCTTGCCACAGTCGCTAAATGAATCACTGCAATCGTTCGGCTAGTCCCTCGGTTGTTAAGTGAACCCAGCTTCCCCGTTGACTTTGCTCATCGCAAAAGGGGGTCGCGTGGCCCCAGGACCCAGCGACGGTCCTAAATGTGAGTCAGTGTCTGAGCGTCTGAATTTTGATCACGTGGCCTTGGGGGGATGGTGGGTAATGTTGCAACAGTCTTCAAGTGTGGAAAAAGGGTCGGAAGGGTCCCCGTTCTCAGCGCCGTCGTAACTTCGGACGGTCACTGAAGAAAGTGTTGTAAGTCAAGCGCCCCCTGTAGGAATGCGACCCGCGTTCCCCACAGCCGGATTCAAGAGCGAAGTCGTTTATGAGGGCATGCCTGAGCCGTGGAGACATTTGGGTTACGTCTGAGTCTGTGTTTCCAGGAAGAAGCCTGGGGGCCAGTTTGGCGTCGGGAGACTCTGCTTCATCCCTGAAGTCTGGCATTCATGGCGGACACTCCCAGGTACTGGGACTTAGTTTGCACGTGTGAACCAGGGGCTCATCCTGAAGGTCTCTTTTGAATCCCCTTTTGGAACTGGTGGAGTATAGGCAGAATAACATGGTCTTGTTTTCTCTTTCTTTCTTTCTTTCTTTCTTTCTTTCTTTCTTTCTTTCTTTCTTTCTTTCTTTCTTTCTTTCTCTCTCTCTCTCTCTCTCTCTCTCTCTCTCTCTCTCTCTCCCTCTTTCTCTTTCTCCCTTTCTTTCTCTCTCTTTCTCTCTTTCTGCCTTTGTTTCTCCCTTTCTCTCTCTCTCCTTTCTTTTTTCTTTCTTTCTTTTCTTTCTTTCTTTCTTTCTTTCTTTCTTTCTTTCTCTCTCCCTCCCTTTCTCTTCCTTCCTTCCTTCCTTCCTTCCTTCCTTCCTTTCTTTCTCTCCCTCCCTTTCTCTCCCTCCCTCCCTCCCTCCCTTTCTCTCTTTCTCTCTTTCTCTCTTTCTCTCTTTCTCTCTTTCTTTCTTTCTTTCTTTCTTTCTTTCTTTCTTTCTTTCTTTCTTTCTTTCTTTCTTTCTTTCTTTCTTTCTTTCTTTCTTTCTTTCTTTCTTTCTTTCTTTCTTTCTTTCTTTCTTTCTTTCTTTCTTTCTTGAATTTGACACCCATCTCATAACAAAATGATTTAAGGCTACTTTTTCAATTGACTGATGGTGATTTTCTTTTCTTTTCTTTTCTTTTATTATTTTATTTTATTATTTTATTTTATTTAAATTTATATTTTATATTTATTTTTATTTTCTTTTTCTTTTATTTTTTATTTTATTTAAATTTATTTTAAATTTTATTTTATTTTTATTTTATTTTCTTTTATATTTTCTTTTATTATTTTATATTTTATTTTATTTTATTATTTTGTTTTGTTTTATTTTATTTTATTTTAGTGTTAATCTTCAATTCAATTCAGTCTGGTAAAAACTTAACAATTCAAGTCCTAAACAAGGACCCAAGTAAGGTAACGTTTGAATATAGAGTCAGTACTGAGCAAGGTGGTTTTTTGCAAAGGATGATGATGATGATTCAAGCAATATAGAAAACACTATGAAGACAACCTTCCACCCCGGTAGAAACTGAGGTGGAGGATCAGTGTAATTTTCAACACTGAAAACCGAAAGCCTAACTTTCCTATAGGAGGGGACACTTGCCACTGTACATAGAAGGACACCTGATAGATCCTTATTTGAATGTTTGCAATTCAGTGTAGGGGCGTAGCAGCAGGCAGCTTTAGAACTTTATCTGTCTAATGTTACAGTGTGAATTCGCTCCGCAATCTTCTCTCACGGCTCTTCTTTTTGTCTGCTACCAAGGAATCGTTTGAGGAGAAAAACAGGCTTCTGAAAGAGCGCTTGGACAGGATCTTTTCTTGCAACCAGCGGCGTTGCTCCAGGGCACCCGTCTACGGCAAGGATCTTCGTGGGATTTGCACCCTGGTGGGCGACTCCAGCACGACCCCTCAGTTCTCCACCGTGGCCAGCAAATGGAGGTGGGCTGGCTTTGTCAACTGCCGTCAACGCTCCAAAGATCATCAAGACCCTCTTCAAGGCTTGACCCGGCAGCTGGAACAGCAGCAGCAGTCCTTGAGGGACACCATCAGCAGGTGATTCCAAGCGCCGTCCTTGGCTGGAGCGTCTTCCTAAGGGCACTTGTGGAATTGTGTAAAGCCCGGCTGGTTGTCTAGTTCAGGGCTGTCCAACCGTGGCAGCTTTAAGACTTGTGGACTTCGACTGCCAGAAGTCCACAAGTCTTAAAAGTTGCCAAGGCTGGAGAGCCCTGATCTAGTTAATCTTTACGGGCTCTCAAGGGAACTGAGCGGAGCCTCAGATGATTGCAGTTGGAAGGTGGGTATAGTTTCTCCCATTCTTTGCTACTAAAGAGCCGCGTGTTTCTTGGCCATCCTTACAGTTGTAAGGTACCGAAAAGGCATCTTCTCCTTCATCCGTTCCTCTGTAACCAGCCAGGAGGTTCTAGAGCAGGATGGAGAGCTTCAGCCTTCCTGATGTTGGGGAATTCTTGACCTGCCTGTGTCATGTCTAGTTGCAGTACTTCCTTCAGGGTTGGGAGTTACGCAGCTGAGCTTTGAGCTCGTCTTCAGTTTGATGTATCCTCCTCCTCCTCCTCCTCCTCCTCCTCCTCCTCCTCCTCCCTACAAACCCCACTCCCTTCAAGCACTGATGATGTTACCTAGTTTGGGTAATGAAACATCTGCAAGAAAACAACCAAGCTCAGAGAGCACCCCACCGTCATGGTCCTCCTCCCCTTCCTCCTCCTCATCCTCCACATCCTCCTCCTCCACCTCATCCTCATCCTCATCCTCCACAAGCCCCACTCCCTTCTAGCACTGATGAAGTTACCTAGTTGGGTAACAAAATGTCTTCAAGAAAACAACCAAGAGAGCATCAAGGACTCCATAGTCCTCCTCCTCCTCCTTCTCCTTCTCCTCTCCACAAATTCCACTCTCTTCTGTCACTGATTATGTTCCCTAGTTGGGAAATGAAATGTCTGCAAGAAAACCAGCAAGCTCAGAGAGCACCCCACCGTCATGGTCCTCCTCCTCCTCTTCCTCTCTTCAAACCCCTCTCCCTTCAAGCACTGATGATGTTACCTAGTTTGGGTAATGAAACATCTGCAAGAAAACAACCAAGCCCAGAGAGCACCCCACCGTCATGGTCCTCCCCCTCCTCCTCCTCCCCCTCCTTCCAATCTTCAAGAATTGGGACTATAACTAGTCAAACCCCAGAAGGACCATTCCCCCCCCCCAAGGGTGAAGGATTTTGAAATTGTGCGGGTCACAACATGGCCCCACCAGGAACATTTGCCGTGGTTGTGCTTTTGTTTCCAAGGGCCCTCTGCGTGTTGCCCGCTGCCGTGGCCGCTCCTCCGTCTTTGCACATGGCAAGGCTTCCCCCCGTTTATCGCCATCGGATGAAGCTCCTCCGGCACAACCTGAAGGAGAAGACGCTGCCTTGCCTGAGCCAGCTTCATCAGCTGACCATGCCCCGGCTGCTTCCGTTTCCTGACCTCCGTCTAATCCAGTACGATGCAGGTAGAGGCAACAGCTTGAGGTGCGCCTGTCCGTCACCTGACCGGGGGACTTCGCACTCTCAACTCTGATCCTTCTTCTTCCTCCATCGCAGGGAAGTTGGAAGCCCTCGCGGTCTTACTGCAGAAGCTGAAGACGGAAGGGCGACGGGTGCTGATCTTGTCCCAGATGATGCTCATGTTGGACATCTTGGAGCGGTTCCTCAACTTCCATTTCCTCACCTACGTGAGAATCGACGAATGCGCAAACCAGGAGGAGCGCCAGGTGTGACTCGCTATTTATCTCACTCACTCCAGAATTTGACATGAGTTGAGCTTTGTAACTCTCCCCTTAGCACGCTCCCTGGGGGAGGAAGCCCGTTTGCACCCAGTGAGCAAGTTCACACATCACATTCAGGTCTGTAACAGACTAACAAAGAATAACAGGAGTTGGGAGGGACCTGGGAGGTCATCTAGTCCAACCCCCTGCTCAGGCAGGAGGCCCTATACCATTTCAGACAAATGGCTGTCCAGTCTCTTAAAAACTTCCAGTGATGGAGCAGCCACGAACTCTGGAGGTTCCACTGATTAATTGTCCTCACTGTCAGGAAGTTTCTCCTTAATTTTAGTTTGCTTCTCTCCTTGGTTAGTTTCCACCTGTTGCTTCTTGTCCTGCCTTCAGGCGCTTTGGAGAATAGCTTGACTCCCTCTTCCCTTGGGACAGCCCCACAAATAGTGGAAGACTGCCATCGTGTCACCCGTAGTAGTAGTAGTAGTAGTAAAAATAATAATAATAACAAAGTTGGAAGGGACCTAGTCCCTTCAGGCAGGAAACCCTGCACCATTTCAGACAAATGGCTGTCCAGTTTCTTCTTAAAAAATTCCAATGTTGGAGCATTCACAGCTTCTGGAGGCAGGTTGTTCCACTGGTTAATTGTTCTAACTGTCAGGAAGTTTCTCCTTTGTTCCAGGTTGCTTCTCTCCTTGCTTAGTTTCCATCCATTGCTTCTTGTCCTGCCTTCAGGTGGTTTGGAGAATAGCTTGACTCCCTCTTCTTTGGGGCAGCCCCTGAGATATTGGAACACTGCTATCATGTCCCCCCTCGTCCTTCTCTTCATTAAACTAGACATACCCAATCCCAGCAGCCGTTCCTTATATGCTTTAGCCTCCAGTCTCTTAATCATCTTTGTTGCTCTTCTCTGCACTCTTTCTAGAGTCTCAACATCTTTTTTACATCGTGGTGACCAAAACTGGATGCAGTATTCCAAGTGCGGCCTTACCAAGGCATTGTAAAGTGGTATTAATACCTCACTTGATCTTGATTCTGTTCCTCTGTTAATATATATAATATAATAATAATAATAATCCCTCTGTTAATGCAGCCCAGCACTGTGTAGTCCTTCTCTTCTTTAGACTTTTAGACATACGCAGCTCCTACAAGCTGTTCATCCTAGGTTTCAGTTTGCATCCAGACACAGACTTCACAAGACATGGATTTCTGCCTGCTTCATTGGGCCAATCCAGCCATGTTTAGCTGTTAGCCAGTGAGGATGGGGCAGATCCTGTCTTCCGGTCCTACTCGTGAGCGTTGGCAACCAGTGTGTCCTTTCTCCCTATCAGGAGCTGATGAAAACCTTCAACCGAGACAAACGGCTCTTCTGCGCCATCCTGTCTTCCCACAGCCGCTCCACGGGCGTCAACCTTGTGGAGGCCGACACCGTTGTGTTTTACGACAACGATTTAAACCCGGTGATGGAAGCCAAAGCTCAGGAGTGGTGCGATCGGATTGGCCGGTGCAAGGACATCCACATTTACAGGTGATGCTAGCGAAAAGGAAGACACAACTCTGGAGGGAAGGGTGGGCCTAACGCTATCCTTCCAAATCATTGTTATTAGTTCTTTTGGGGGGGGGGAAATCCAATACGTCCTTGACTTACAACCGTAACCGAGTCCAAAATGTCTGTTAAGTGAGACATCTGACATTTGAGACCTTCGCTAAGTGAGTTGTCCCCCTCCGTACGACTTTTCTTGCCACCGTTCCTGCCGGTGGTTAAGTGAATCTGGCTTCCCCGTTGACTTTGCTTGTCACAAAAAGTGATCACATGACCCTGGGATCGTCATCAGTGTGAGTCAGCTGCCCTGTGTCTGATGTCAATGCTGCGAACATCGGATGCTCTGGCTTGACAACATAGGGAGATGTAGCTTTGCTTCTTTAACTGGTGTGTTACTTTAGAGCAGGGGTAGTCAACCTTGGCTCTTTTATGACTCGTGCACTTCAACTCCCAGAATTCCTGAGTCAGTATGGCTGGCTCAGGAATTCTGGGAGTTGAAGTCCACGAGTCATAAAAGAGCCAAGGTTGACTACCCCTGCTTTAGAGTTAGAATTAGTTGATGCTGGGGGTGGGGTGGGGGGAGGAAGAATGTCTCTCAAGGCTGTTTTGAAATAAGAGAGGATAAGAATTTGGCCAGTTGTTAAACCGGAGGAAAAGCTTACAATTCAAACTAATTGGAGAATGTGATTTATGATGGTTAATTAGAGAGAGGAGCTGTGCTTTTGATACTCTGTGCTTAGGGGAGAGGATGACCCGCGTATGTGCTTTTTTGATTAAAGACTCATTACGGTAAACAATGCCTCAAGGTTCTTTGAAGAATTGCATCTGTCGGAACCATGACATCTGTATTTTGACCACATGACCGTGGGGATGCTGCGACGGTCATAAGTATGAACAAGAGCCATTTTTTCCCCAGTGCCTCGTAACTTCAAACAGCACTAAACGAAACTGTTGTAACTCAAGGACTACCTGTATTATCCACGGCTTTCCTGTTTTTCCCAGACACTTCTAAAGCAGCGGTTCTCAACCTTTTCCGGGGCTCGACCCCGGCCCCCATCGCGCATGCGCGGCGCGACGAGCGCATCGTGCATGCGCGGCGCGACAGCCCGCATCACAAAGGGGGGAAAAATGGCTGACCCCAAAAAAATGGCGGGCCCGCATCGCGCATGCGCGGTGCGACGGCCCGCATCGCAAAGGGGAAAAAAATGGCGGACCCCAAAAAAATGGCCGACCAAATAAAAAAAATGGCGGGCCCACATCGCGCATGCGCAGCACGACGGCCCGCATCGCAAAGGGGGGAAAAAATGGCGGACAAAAAAAATGGCCGACCAAAAAAAAATTTAAAAAATGGCGGGTGCGCATGCGCGGCGCGACAGCCCGCATCGCAAAGGGGAAAAAAATGGCCGACCCAAAAAAAATGGCGGGCCCGCATCGCGCATGCGCGGCGCGACGGCCCGCATCGCAAAGGGGAAAAAATGGCGGACCAAAAAAAATTGGCCAATAAAAAAAATGGCGGGCCCGCATCACACATGCGCATGTGCGGCGCGACGGCCCGCATCGCAAAGGGGGAAAAAATGGCGGACCAAAAAAAAATAAAAATGGCAGACTGCGGTGTTTGGCGACCCCCGTGAAATGGTCGTTCGACCCCAAACGGGGTCGCGACCCACAGGTTGAGAACCGCTGTTCTAAAGCCATGCTTCCTCTCTGATTTCTCCAGGCTGGTCAGTGGGAACTCGGTGGAAGAGAAACTCCTGAAAAACGGGACGAAGGATCTGATCCGAGAAGTAGCTGCTCAGGGAAACGAGTACTCCATGGCCTTTTTGACGCAGGTAATCTCCGTGTTTGAAAACGGCGGGCAGATTTTAGCTTGGGGGCCGGTGGCTTTGGGGAATTCTGACTACTTGACCCCCCACCCCCCAGAAAGCTCAGGAAATGAAGGGGTGTAGAAATGAAAGATTCTCGTCCCAGCTTCCTGCCCATCTAGCAGTCCGAAAGCATGCAAAGGCGAGTAGATGAATAGTTATCACTTCGGTGGGAAAGGCAATAGCGTTCAGTGCACCTTTGGTGTAGACTTATGCTGGGCACATACATTGACAACGCTGGCTCCCTCAGCCAAGAAACGGAGCTGAGCACGCTCCCTAGAGCAGGGGTGGGGAACCTCAATTCCCAGAATTAAATAAAAATAAATAAAAGGGGACCATAGTTCCCCATGCTGGCTCAGGAATTCTGGGAGTTGAAGTCCACAAGTCCTAAAGGGGGCCATAGTTCCCCATGCTGACTTAGGAATTCTGGGAGTTGAAGTCCACAAGTCCTAAAGGGGGCCATAGTTCCTCATGCTGACTTAGGAATTCTGGGAGTTGAAGTCCACAAGTCCTAAAGGGGGTCATAGTTCCCCATGCTGGCTCAGGAATTCTGGGAGTTGAAGTCCACAAGTCCTAAAGGGGGCCATAGTTCCTCATGCTGACTTAGGAATTCTGGGAGTTGAAGTCCACAAGTCCTAAAGGGGGTCATAGTTCCCCATGCTGGCTCAGGAATTCTGGGTGTTGAAGTCCACGAGTCATCAAAGAGCCAAGGTTCCCCACCCCTGCCCTAGAGTCACACACGATTGGACAGGGGAAACTTCCACCTCTACCTAGGAACCAAGGTAAGCAAACAAGGCAGGTGAAGATGGAATAAGCCTTCCCTTCCCTTCTCTCTGCAGCAAACAATTCAGGAACTTTTTGAAGTTCACTCACCGATGGAGGATTCGGGCTTCCGGGTGAAAGCCGAAGAATTCGTCATGCTGTCGCAAGAGCCGTCTCCATCCGAAACCATCTCCCCCAAAGTGGCCAGGCCGTTTATAGAGGTGAGGAAGGGCAGAGCTCTTCAGCAGATGTCAGAACATGTGGAGCATTTGTGTTTTGGATTTACCGGTTGAGAGTTAAGAACATAAGAAGAGCCATGCTGAATCAGGCCAAAGCCCATCGAGTCCAGCATTCTGTGTCACACAGTGGCCCACCAATTGTACATGGGGATCTTGAGCAGAAAGAGAAGGCCAAACCCTCCCTTTCCCTTGACCCCCAACAAATGGTACTCAAGGGAATCCTGCCTGCCTCAACCAACATAGAGGTGGCACATGGACATCCGTTTTAATAACCACTGATACACTTGGCCTCCATGAATCTATCTAGCCCTGCCTTGAAGCTGTCAAGGCTGACAGCTGTCACGACCCCTTCTGGAAGTGAATTCCATAAATCAATGACCCTCTGGGTGAAGAAATATTTCCCTTTATTTGTCCTCACTTTCTTAGCTATGAGCTTTAGGGAGTGCCCCCTTGTCCTGGTATTGTGTGATAGAGAAAAGAATTTTTCTCTATCCACCTTTTCTATCCCATGCATGATTTTATACACTTCGATCAAGTCACCCCTTAAACGCCGTCTTTCAAGGTTGAGCTGCTGGAGGACAGCTTCCTTTGATGAGGTATCTTTAACATCCAAGTGGTCCTCCACTTCACGACTGGCTGCTTGGCGACCATTCGAATTTGCAAGTGACCCTTCCCAGAGCTACCTCACCCTGATTCCGAAGTTCCAATGGCTGACCCCATTTTGGGGGGGGCAACCTGTGTTTATGGCTATATCTTGCATCTTGAGGATCACGTGACCCCATTTTACGGCATTTTTGCCCCAAACCGGTTTTGACCATCGTGGCCTATGACCGTCATGGGTAGGCTTCATCCTGGTTGTAAGTCGAGAACTAGACATATTGTTTCAGTGTATAGATCAGTTCGCAAAGTGTGCACCTTTGCTTCCTCGGGCAAACAAACTTCACCTATTCCCGTCATATAAAATCCATACTTTTCTGGTGCAGAATTAGATTGGAAAACACCAGAGAACGCCTCTTATTCCATGCTGGATTGGTGGCAAAACTCCCACCTTCTCCCCTTGCCCTCCACTCTCCACCCGTCCCTCTTTTGGGTTATCGTATTGATGTCTTCTCATTGTGCTCCTTTTCAGTGTTTATTGTTGTGTTATTTTACTTCCTTTTCCTAATAATAATAATAATAATAATAATAATAATAATAATAATAATAATAATAATAATAATAATAATAATAATAATAATAAAGTTGGAAGGGATCTTGGAGGTCATCTAGTCCAACCCCCTGCTCAGGCAGGAAACCCTACACCATTTCGGACAAATGGCTGTCCAGTCTCTTCTTAAAGACTTCCAGTGTTGGCGCATTCACCGCTTCTGGAGGCAGGTTGTTCCACTGGTTAATTGTTCTCACTGTCAGGAAGTTTCTCCTTAGTTCCTGGTTGCTTCTCTCCTTGATGAGTTTCCCTCCCTTGCTTCTTGTCCTGCCTTAAGGCGCTTTGGAGAATAGCTTGACTCCCTCTTCTTTGGGGCAGCCCCTGAGATACTGGAACACTGTTATCATGTCCCCCCTCGTCCTTTTCATTATACTAGACATTCCCAATTCCAGCAACCGTTCCTTATAGATTTTAGCCTCCAGTCCCCTAATCATCTTTGTTGCTCTTCTCTGCACTCTTTCTAGAGTCTCAACATCCCTTTTACATCGTGGCGACAAAAACTCTTTTTAATGTTGTGAGCCGCCACGAATAGCCACCACGGTGAGATAGGCAGCCAATAAATTTAACAAATGTGTCTAATATATGCTATCAGTACAGAGTGAGGAGGGGGAAAAAAAAGGATGCTTTGTGTCTTCCAAAGGCTTTGAAAAGCACCGAACGAGAGGAAGAGGAGAAGGAGGAGAAGGAAGAGGACGAGGAGGAGTGGAACTCACGCGTTCTGGACGGGGAGAGCGAATCGGCCTTGAAGCCTCTGGTTTCAGAACTCGGAAAGGCCCAATATCTTGAGGAACCGTCTCTGCTGAAGGAGCTGGTGGCTGTGGTTGACCAGGTGCCCTTGCTTTCCCTCTGTATTTTCGATCCTGATCTTCTGCTATCTTCTTTCTCTGTGCTTGTGCTTTTTAATTAGTGAGGGACTCCTGACTTCTACCTGGGCCCGCCCTTGCAGTTTTCCTGGCATTACTCTTCCGTTTCCCTTGCTACCTTCTCCGAAAGATTAGACAGAAGGACTGGCCTAAGATTGCCCCTTCTGTCTTCAGGCCAAAGAAAGAACTATAATTCTCAATCTCCCAGTTTCTAGCCTCACTCTCCCGTTTTTATGCCTCGCCGCTGCTGCTGCTCTTCTTCTTCTTCTTCTTCTTCTTCTTCTTCTTCTTCTTCTTCTTCTTCTTCTTCTTCTTCTTCTTCTTCTTCTTCTTCTTCTCCTCCTCCTCCTCCTCCTCCTCCTTCTGTTTCTTCTTCTTCTTCTTCTGTTTCTTCTTTCTTCTGTTTCTTCTTCTGTTTCTTCTTTTTCTTCTTCTTCGTCTTCCTCCTCCTCCTCCTCCTTCTTCTGTTTCTTCTTCTGTTTCTTCTTTTTCTTCTTCTTCTGTTTTCTTCTTCTTCTTCTTCTTCTTCTTCTTCTTCTGTTTCTTCTTATTCTTCTTCTCCTCCTTCTCCTTTTCCTTCTCCTCCTCCTCCTCCTCCCCTTCTTCTTCTTCTTCTTCTTCTTCTTCTTCTTCTTCTTCTTCTTCTTCTTCTTCTTCTTCTTCTTCTTCTTCTTCTTCTTCTTCTTCTTCTTCTTCTTCTTCTTCTTCTTCTTCTTCTTCTTCTCCTCCTTCTTCTCCTCCTCCTCTTCTCCTCCTCCTCCTCCTCATTATTATTATTATTATTATTACTATTATATTAATGCATCTGATTTATTTTCCCAGCAAGCATTCTGCTCTAAGAAAAAAACAGATACTTCTTTTAAGATTGGGTTGAGCTGTCCAAATTGTCTGTTCGTTTACTTTTTAAAAGAGTTTAAAAGATTTCGAAAGATTTATGCCCCTTTTGGAACCAAGCCCTTGTAGCTGAAGAAGACGTTGCGTTCTCAGTTTGATAAACAGAGTGTGGTTCTGTTTATCAAGCGACGCCAAATGAATGCAAACAAAGCATGTTGGTTTTTGTTTTTTTTTTAAATCCTTCTTACTGGCGTTCTGCTGCCGACTTCAAAGGTCATTAATCTGTTGCCCGTTAATATCTGAATTGGTCATGTATGCCTTCTCTTTGCTTTTTTTCAGCTCACCCCCATTGAAAAGTATGCCTTGAACTATTTGGAATTCTTTCATGCTTCTGCTGAGGAGAATGAATCCAAAGAGAACCAGGTAGGCTCTGTTTATTTACTTACTTGTGTTTATTTACATGCATTCTGCCTTTAATAGTTTTACAAATAACTCAAGGTGGCAAACAAATCCAACACACTTTCCCCCTCCTATTTTCCCCACCACCACAACCCTGTAAGGTGAGTTGGGATGAGAGAGAGAGTGACTGTCCTAAAGTCATCCAGCTGGCTTTCATGGCCACGGCAGAACTGGAACTCCCAGTCTCCTGGTGATTGGCTCAAAGTCACCCAACTGGCTTTCATGGCTAAGGCAGAACTAGAACTCCCAGTCTCCTAGTGATTGGTCCAAAATCTCCCAGCCAACTTTCCTGCCTAAGGCAGGACTAGAACTCACCCTCTCCTCGTGATTGGCCCAAAGTCACCCAGCTGGCTTTCATGGCTAAGGCAGAACTAGAACTCCCAGTCTCCTGGTGATTGGCCCAAAATCTCCCAGCCAACTTTCCTGTCTAAGGCAGGACTAGAACTCCCAGTCTCCTGGTGATTGGTCCAAAGTCACCCAGCTGGCTTTCATGGCTAAGGCAGAACTAGAACTCCCAGTCTCCTGGTGATTGGTCCAAAGTCACCCAGCCAACTTTCCTGCCTAAGGCAGGACTAGAACTCACCCTCTCCTCGTGATTGGCCCAAAGTCACGCAACTGGCTTTCATGGCTAAGGCAAAACTAGAACTCCCAGTCTCCTGGTGATTGGTCCAAAGTCACCCAGCCAACTTTCCTGCCTAAGGCAGGACTAGAACTCCCAGTCTCCTGGTGATTGGTCCAAAGTCACCCAGCTGGCTTTCATGGCTAAGGCAGAACTAGAACTCCCAGTCTCCTGGTGATTGGCCCAAAATCTCCCAGCCAACTTTCCTGCCTAAAGCAGGACTAGAGCTTACGGACTCCCATTTTCTAGCCCGGTGCCTTAATCAGTAGACCAATCGGACTGGCTGTTGATATGCTGGGTAGTAGGAGCGCTAACATGATTGTGCTATTATCAGTCTCACTTGTCAAAGGAAGACAACATTTCCAGCCCCCTTCAACAGACACAGGCATCTTCTGAACCCCCACCCCACCCCAGGTAGTCGTTTTATGCAGAAATATCATACCAGTGGCGCGTTGGGTGCAAGCTTTCCCAGAACCTACTTTTTTCTGGATTTTACTGGATTTCTGTTTTTTTTATGTCTAGGTGGAAGTGAGGACAGCGAAACGGAAATGGGAGGCGCGGCATCTGAAAGGGCTGAAAGAGGACGAGGAGAAAACATTCCTGCAAGGGAAGGAGGAAGACCTTTTCACTTACACGCGAGAAGACGCTTACAACAAGGTAAATTCCGTCGTCTGGAAGCTCTGGGAATAAGTGCTTGTTGCGTTTTCCCATCCCCATCCCCGTCTTTTTCAAGGTCGCCCTTCTCCCGTTGCCGTGAATCAACTTCTCCCACTTAGCGCCAGCCGATGCGAATGCCAGCCTGGATGTTCGGGAATGGGAAGCCGACCTGGCGGCGGCTGTCAGCGTTTCCGTTTGCTGGGCTTTTTCTCTTCTTTGTTTCCAGCTGACGATGCCCTTCGGGGCCTAGAGCCTGAGTCTCGGAGATGATGCTCCCTATTTTGATCTGGCTGTTAAGAGGGGTGGTAAGACTTGGGGTACATTTGTCCTAACATTAGAACTGAATGGACCTCTCTCTGCCCTCTCTCTCCCCACCAACCACCATCCATCCCTGCTGGTACTACAGGAGTATTTTTACGAAGGACCAGATGGACAAACTGAAATAATGCCAGTAAGTCCTTCTCTTTCTCCTTCTCCTTCTCCTTCTCCTTCTCCTTCTCCCATTCTCCTCCTCCCATCCTCCTTCTCCCATCCTCTCCTCCTCCTCCTCCCATCCTCCTCCTATTCTTTTCCTCCCATCCTTCTCTTTCTCCTCCTCCCATTCTCCTCTCCTCCTCCTTCCATTTTCCTCCTCCCATTCTCTCCTCCTCCCATCCTCCTATTCTTTTCCTCCCATCCTTTCTCCTCCTCCCATTCTCCTCTCCTCCTTCCATTTTCCTCCTCCCATCCTCCTCTCCTCCTTCTCCCATCCTCTCCTCCTCCCATCCTCCTCCTTCCATTTTCCTCCTCCCATCCTCCTCCTCCTCCAATCCTCCTCTCCTCCTCCTCCCATCCTCCTGTTCTTTTCCTCCCATCCTTCTCTTTCTCCTCCTCCCATCCTCCTCTCCTCCTCCCATCCTCCTCTCCTCCTCCCATCCTTCTCCTTTTCTCCCGTCCTTCTCTTTCCCCTCCTCCTCCCCTCCTCCTCTTCTCCTTTTCCCATCCTCCCCTCCTCCGCTCCTCTTCCTCCCATCTTCCTCCTGTTCTCCTTTTCCTCCCATCCCCCTCCTCCTCCTCTCCAGTGAAACACACAAGTATGTATATACCTGTACAGTTTAGGGAACAAGGGTAACTTTCTCCTGGTGCTTTTTGCAGCTTTGGACTCCACCCACCCCACCGCAGGATGACAACGATATTTACATTGACTCGGTCATGTGTCTGATGTACGAGCCGGTCCCCATCCCAGAATCCAAGCTGCCTCCTGTGTACGTCAGGAAAGAGCGCAAAAGACACAAGACCGACCCTTCCAGTAAGCTTTGCATGGGATTTGGGCTCCGTTACGCCTTCTGTCTTTGTCCCCTTTGCCTGGAAGCTAATTATGACTCCCTCCAAGTCATCTTCCTGGCTCCGGGCTTTACTGTTTGGGTCAGGCTGCACTCTGCTTTGTCTCTTCACACACACACACACACACACACACACACACACATAAACATCCGCAGAAAAAGAGAGACACCTCTCTAGTTGTCCTGCTGACTCTGCCCGTCCTCTCTCCCAGCCGCAGGAAGGAAGAAGAAGCAGCGTCACGGAGAGGTGGTCATCCCTCCTCGCTCCCTCTTTGACCGCGCCACTCCAGGGATGCTGAAAGTGCGACGGGAAGGCAAGGAGCAAAAGAAGAACATCCTTCTGAAACAGCAGACCCCCTTTGCCAAGCCCTTGCCCACCCTGGTGAAGCCGGCCGCCGAGGCCGGCCAGGATAACCCCGAGTGGCTGATCAGCGAAGACTGGGCTCTCCTGCAGGTGAGGGGTGGGCTACCAAACCAACTTAGAAGGTGATCCCAGAACAGAACAGGATCTTGGAGGTCTTCTAATCCAGCCCCCTGCTCAAGCAGGAGAACCTATACCATTTCAGACTGTGGGGGCGGGAGGGCAGCCTATTCTCCAAAGGAACTGAAGGCAGGACAAGAAGCAACGGATGGAACCTTATCAGAGAGAGAACCAACCCAGAAATAAGGAGAAATTTCCTGACAGTGAGAACAGTTAATCAGAGGAACAGCTTGCTCCCTGTTCTTCTGGCTGTTCCATCACTGGAGGTTTTCAAGAAGAGACTGGAACAGCCACTTGTCCGGAATGTCATAGGGTCTCCTGCCTTGAACAGGAAGTTTGACTAGAAGACATTAAGAATTTCTGGGTGCTCCATCATTGGACGTTTTCGAGGAGAAATTGAGCAGTGATTGGTCTAGAATGGTAGAGGGTCGCCTGCTTAAGCAGGGGGTTGGACTAGAAGACCTCCAAGGTCCCTTTCAACTCTTTTATTCTGTTTTCCTTCCTTCCTTCCTTCCTCCTCATTGTTCTTCCTTCCCTCCCATCTTCCTCCCTCCCTCCCTCCTCACTGGAGGTTTTCAAGAAGAGACTGGACAGCCATTGGTCTGAAGTGGTTGAGGGTCTCCTGCTGGAGTAGAGGGTTGGACTACAAGACCTCCAAGGTCCCTTTCAACTCTTTTGTTCTGTTTTCTTTCCTTCCTTCCTTCCTTCCTTCCTTCCTTCCTTCCTTCCTTCCTTCCTTCCTTCCTTCCTTCCTTCCTTCCTTCCTTCTCATTGTTCTTCCTACCCTCCCATCTTCCTTCTTTCCTTCCTTCCTCCTCATTGTTCTTCCTTCCCTCCCATCTTCCTCCCTCCCTCCCTCCTCACTGGAGGTTTTCAAGAAGAGACTGGACAGCCATTGGTCTGAAGTGGTTGAGGGTCTCCTGCTGGAGTAGAGGGTTGGACTACAAGACCTCCAAGGTCCCTTTCAACTCTTTTGTTCTGTTTTCTTTCTTTCCTTCCTTCCTTCCTTCCTTCCTTCCTTCCTTCCTTCCTTCCTTCCTTCCTTCCTTCCTTCTCATTGTTCTTCCTACCCTCCCATCTTCCTTCTTTCCTTCCTTCCTCCTCATTGTTCTTCCTTCCCTCCCATCTTCCTCCCTCCCTCCCTCCTCACTGGAGGTTTTCAAGAAGAGACTGGACAGCCATTGGTCTGAAGTGGTTGAGGGTCTCCTGCTGGAGTAGAGGGTTGGACTACAAGACCTCCAAGGTCCCTTTCAACTCTTTTGTTCTGTTTTCTTTCCTTCCTTCCTTCCTTCCTTCCTTCCTTCCTTCCTTCCTTCCTTCCTTCCTTCCTTCCTTCCTTCCTTCCTTCCTTCTCATTGTTCTTCCTTCCCTCCCATCTTCCTTCTTTCCTTCCTTCCTCCTCATTGTTCTTCCTTCCCTCCCATCTTCCTCCCTCCCTCCCTCCCTCCCTCCTCACTGGAGGTTTTCAAGAAGAGACTGGACGGCCATTGGTCTGAAGTGGTTGAGGGTCTCCTGCTGGAGCAGAGGGTTGGACTTCAAGGCCCCTTCCCGTTAATTCCGTAGTTTGATACCTTCCTCTCGGTCTTCCCACCTTTACTCCAGGCCGTCAAGCAACTGCTGGAGCTTCCACTCAACCTGGCCATCATGTCCCCCGCGCACACCCCCAACTGGGACCTGGTGAGCGACGTGGTGAACTCCTGCAGCCGGGTTTACCGCTCCCCCAAGCAGTGCCGCAACCGCTATGAAAACATCGTCATTCCCCGCGAAGAAGGGAAGGTGAGTGCCAGCCCAAACGGGGCCGCTTCTCTGAGCCTGCGGCCGAACCGGGGGGGGGGCGGGGGGGAACGTGAGCCAGGCCCGCTCCGAAACCCATTCGAAGCGGTTCCCTCTCTGTGACCATGTGTGTGCCTGTGTGTGTGTGTGTGTGTGATGCTTTGGTGTGGTGCTTTATCCTCCTCCTCCTCCTTCTTTTCAAAAGAAATATTCTTATTATTTTGCTTGTTAAGAAATTGCTAAGAGGTTCCCACAACCTCTTGAGCTAGGTTCAACCCTGACGCCTCTTTGACGGACGGGCACGGAGACTGAGACCCAGGAGTTTGTGCCAAGGCTTTCCAGCATGCTCCCCACTTCCTTTGGGGGGGGTCTCATCAGGGATGACGGAGCCTGTCTCTCCCCTCCTCCACTCCCCCCCCCCAGGCCTCGTGCCTGCCCCTTTTGCCCACGAAGGAATTCTTTGAATTATTGTCCACAGAGATTCTCAGCCATCAAACTCATGGCTGTCCCAAAGGTCCTTTTTTTTTTTTCTCCCAAAAGGCACCTGGACTTCCTTTGTTTTTCTCTCCTCCCTCCCCTTTTCTTTGATGATGATTTTATTAGCATTTTTTTTTATTTTATTTTTTGTGACACTAATCGCCTTCCCCAAACCCCTGGCAGAAAGTCAAAACTTTGCTTCTTATTTTGCAGCTTATGTATGAAGCGAATCCTAAGAAGAAGACTAAAAGCATTTATAAGGTGTGCACTTATAAATTGTTGTTCCAAATGCAGACAGTTCCGACTCTCTTTAGGCGTCCGCAGTGCTGGGACCCAAGTTGAAGTAGGAACCGGTCCATATTCCCCCCCCCCCGAATCCCCGCCCCCCCCTCAATTCAAAACCCTTTCAAAGCCTTCCGCCTTTTTTAATTTTTGCATCCCGACGCAGCAGATGCGTGATTTGTGGTCCCTTTTGTGTCTCCAGCATGTGCAGTTGAGCAATTTCCTCACCCGGTTTGAATATCATTTTTTTAAAAATTATTATTTAGGGGAAAATAAGAGAAGAAAAGAACGATAGAATCCATCCACCTCCCCAGAAATGACACCTCATTCCTCATGAATTTTTTTTCTTTCTTTCTTTCTTTCTTTCTTTCTTTTCTTTCTTTTTTTTTTTTAATTTTTGGGGGTTTGAATTAATACAATTTTGGTTACTAGCTGGGTTTATTTTATTTTTTTTATTTTTTATTTTATTTTTTTACTTTTCATTTTGAAATCTGATTGCTTTGCAGAACTTTAATGAATTAATCCCTGCAACACCCCTTCAGGTAACGTATCACCTCCTCTCCACCCCACCCACCCCACCCCACCCCCTTCCAATGAAACCCCTGCAGAATTTGAGCATCACGTTAGCTGTAGCTGTGTCGTTAGGAGATGTAGTGATCCTTCTGAGTGGTCCTCTACAAATTGGATAACACACATATAACACACAAACACATACCAATGAGGGAACCAAAGCTCTGGAGCCCTCTTTCTCACATCACAAATATTAAGCCTTTTCTTCCCAGGGGAGGGGGGGAAACACCCCAAACCTTTGAAAGGTTTGTGACGTTGCCAATGAACAGTTAGCAGACTGACATTTCAAGAAAAAGCTCCACGTCTCTGTGGTGGTGTGTTGGCCCGTGCACAGATGCGTGGCTAAGTTCGAGCATCACACGAAACCTTCATTTGGTTTGGCTCGATTTGGACTTTAACAGGTTGCATAGATCTGGCCCTGTGGGGCTTATCAGTTGTGGTGCCCGATGGTGGTATGGCAGGGCATTGTGGCTTGTTCAGCAAACTGGTTTTGTTTTTTTTAAAAAAAACAATCCGATTTTCTCTGTGATGGGGGGAAAAAAACCTTCCTGCGCTGGAGGACTGGTCCAAGAGCACTTGCTCCTTGTATGGGAGCCCTAAAGGCTGTATTGGAACTAGCTTGTCATAAATGTTGACGCTACAACCAGCTGTGTTTAGTTCTGGAAATCAAAAGTCAGAGGTCAGGCAATGAAGAAATCAATAAGCAGTCATTCGCCTCTTCCACTTCATTACCCTAAGACTATGTGGGAAAACACATATTCAAAATTACGTTAGGGTTTGTTTCGTCCCTTCTCAGCCTTCATTGGAGTTACTCTTGTCTAATTATCCAGACCGTATCCTCTGGTCTAGATGGGATCTATATGCTGGCTGGGGAATTCTGGGAGTTGAAGTCCACATTTATTCAAAGTTGCCCACATACAGAAACATTGGCTTAAAGCAGGAGTCTTCACATTTGGCTCTGGCTTGAGGAATTCTGGGAGTTGAAGCCCACAAGTCATAAAAGGGCCAAGCGTGAAGACCCCTGGCTTAAAGCCTTGGTTAAACCCATTGATCTCCAGTAATCGTAAAGTGTTAATCTAGGGAAGCCAGACCCAAGGGAATTCTGGGAGTTGAAGTCCACACTTCGGACAGTTTCCCAGGTTGAGAAACACTGTGAATAGTCTCATCATTGGAGAACGCCAGATTAGGGAAGGTGGCGGTGTTGAAACTCCCACAAGGGTTGGTGTGTAGACCAGTGCCTCCCCGTTTCTTTCCCTTTTGCTCCAAAAATGAAGATTGTCATTTGTTCACGTTTAGACGAAGAACAGTCGCCCGCTTCGGACCAACCAGCTGTATGCCCAGGATGAAGGTGCATCGCACACCCATCTCTACACAAACCATTTCGAGATCATGAAATTAATCGCTGGGAAGAGAAGCCCGCCTATCAAACCCCTGTAAGTTCATAAAGGAACACTAAGGAGAAAATGAGTCCTTTCCATACTTAATAGGCCTGAATCCAGTGGGCAGTCCCCAGGCTTGATATTTATAAAGAAGAGGCAGGTGTAGTGGGGAGGATCTTAACTTAGAAACCAGGACACCCCGCAGAAGACACGCTCAGGGTCCCAACAGATCGTGACAGACTTGAGCAAAGAGCCCTATCCCACAAAATGAAATTTAATGTGGATATAATAATAATAAACTTTATTATGGTCGTAGACCAGCAATAGCCATCACTTTTTACACTATATTAAGTAATAATAATAAAAAAAATAGTACAAACAATAGTAAATAATAACATCCCTGTTAAGAAAATACATGTTCTCAAAATGTTAGGGTCGCTCCCTAATTTACGTGAATGGATAGCCGATTAATATGTGAGTAAATATAATGTTCCAAACATAATTAGAAATATCTCCCAAAAATTGGCACAAGTTGACGACTATAAATCTGTAACCAATTTTTTTCTGGTGGACATGGCCGCAACACAGTAGTTTGCCACTGCAGGTGTGATAGGAGGGTTTGAGTCTTGGAGGAGAAAGCCTACGTAAAAATTGTCTGCCCTCCCTGGCAATCTCTCTAATGAAGGGAGAATATACGCTGTCCTATAAGCTTGGTATAACTCACAGTACAATTAAACATGTGAGATATCTTCGACTTCTCCTTTACCACATATACATACCCGTTCAATTTAATGTGGAGAAAAGTAAGGTTTTACCTCTGGATAAGAAAAACCAAAGGTGCAAGTACAGATGAGGCAATAAACCTGGCTGAGAAACTAACTGTGAGAGGGACCTTGTGGACGATCGCTTAAATACGAGCCAGCCGTATGCGGCAGCAACAGCCAAAAAAGCAATTACAATCCTGGGTTGCATCAACAAAGGCATAGAATCGAGATCACGCAAAGCATTAGTACCGCTTTATAAAGCCTTAGTAAGGCCACACCTGGAATACTGCATCCAGTTTTGGTCACCACCGTACAAAAAAGATGCTGAGACTTTGGGAAAAAGTACAAAAGCTAAGACGATGAAAGGCCTGGAGACTAAAATACATGAAGAACAGTTGCAGGAATTGGATTTGACTAGTCTAGAGAAAAGAAGAATGGGGTGGGGGGGGGACATGATGGCAGTATTCCAGTGTTTGAGAGGAAGGGGTCAACTTATTCTCCAAAGCACCAGAAAGCAGGACAAGAAACAATGGATGGAAACTAATCAAGGAGAGAAGCAACCTGGAATTAAGGAGAAACTTCCTGACAGTGAGAACAATTAAGCAGTCATAAGTTAAGCTACACCTCAGACGTTGTAGGTGCTTCATCACTGGAGTTTTTTAAGAAAAATGGACAGCCACTTGTCTGAAATGATATAGGCTCTCCTGCTTGAGCAGGGGGCTGAACTAGAAGACCTCCAAGGCCCCTTCCAGCTATATTCTGATTCGGATTGATTGAGACCGGGAGTTCTAAGTCCTGCTTAAGGCACGAAAGTTGACTTTGGATCAGCTACCAGGAGATTGTGAGTCCTAGTCCCACCTGAGGCACAAAAGCCAATTGAGTGACTTTGGACAAATCACCAGGAGACAGGGAGTTATAGTTCCACCTTAGGCAGGAAAGCCAGCTGGCTGCATCTGGGCCAGTCCCTCTCTCTTGTGCCAGCCTATCTCACAGGTATGTTTATGTTTATTCGCACTTGTATGCCGCCCCTCTCCGAAGACCCGGGGCGGCTCACAACAAAAACACAACAACAATTTAAAATCAACCACATTCATACCCCACACAAACACAATCAATTCACAAGCACTGATGGCGGGACACTCTTAGGGCCGAGGGGCAGAGCTCAGCTCATATGCCCCAAGCCTGTCGGCATAGATGTGTCTTCAGCCCTTTCCGGAAAGCTAGGAGGGAGGAAGCAGTACGAACCTCCGAGGGAAGCTGGTTCCGGAGGACAGGGGCAGCAACGGAGAAGGCCCTTGCCCTAGGTCCCGCCAGATGACATTGTTTAGCAGACGGGACTCGTTTATGCGCCCTAACCGGTCTCTGGGATTCATGGGGCAGAAGACGGTCCCGCAAGTATCCTGGCCCATTGCCATAAAGGGCTTTATAGGTCATAACCAACACTTTGAATTGTGTTCGGAGACCAATTGGTAGCCAGTGCAGCTCACGAAGAGCTGGAGTAATATGAGCGTGTCTTGGGAGACCCAAGACAGCTCGCGCGGCCGCATTCTGGACCACCTGCAGTCTCCGGACATTCTTCAAAGGTTGCCTATGGTGGTGAACATAGGAGAAGGAAAAAGTATTAGGTACGTTCACCACCTTGTGTTACTTTTAAAGTAGTAAGGGGCAGGATACAACTCTAATCAACTAGACATACAGCCTCGTGTGAAATAATAGAAGTATGCACTCAAGAAAAGCACAAGGAATGTCTTAACGAACAAAAGATGTGTCTGGATAGGCCCCTTCTGAGGTTAACTTGGGGTACTGATTTGTCTGCTTAAGCCGATTCCTCCATTTCAAATCTGGATTGGCATCTAATTTACACGTGGCATTTTTAAAATTGCATGACTTTTCAACAAAGGCTCTTTTTGGGTTGTTTTATTTCAGACTTGGCATGAACCCTTTCCAGAAAAATCCAAAACACACGTCGGTCCTTGCAGAAAGGTAAGAAATTGCAAGACAAGGTAGGAAAAAAAAAACAAAACCCAAGGATCTCTAGATCCTTGTCACCAAACTTGGCAACTTTTAAGACTTGTGGACTTCAATTCCCAGAATTCCTCAGCCAGCCATGCTGGCTGGGGAATTCTGGGAGTTGAAGTCTACAAGTCTTCAAAGTTGCCAAGTTTGGAGAGCCTTGATCTAGAGTTTAGAATATTTACCCCAACATCTTCTCATTCCAGTGAGGTGTTATATGTACGCAACCTAGCACTGAAATCATCAGGGTTTAATTAACCGCTTCATGCCTATTTTATTTTTTTCTTTTGGAATATCTGACTTGGCTCGCTTGCTCAATCGTTCGTTCATTTATTCATGTAGTCATTCACTCATTCGTCATATTTCTATACTACCCACCTGACCTAACTGACTCTATTTATTATTTTGTATCTATTACCTGTCTATTTTTCCTCTGTTTCTAGCGGCATCAACTATGATAAGCCTCTGCCTCCGATTCAAGTTGCGTCTCTCCGGGCAGAACGCATCGCAAAGGAAAAGAAGGTACATCAAAAGAGGAAGAGAGATTGTGTTTTTAATGCTTGGGCCTATTTGCAGATCATTCTAGTCCTTCCTTCCTTCCTTCCTTCCTTCCTTCCTTCCTTCCTTCCTTCCTTCCTTCCTTCCTTCCCTCCTTTCCTCCCTCCTTCCCTGCCTCCCTCCCTCCTCTCCATATATTCCTCCCCTCCATAAATTCCACTCCCTCTTAGCACTGATGATGTTATCTAGTTGGGTCATGAAACATCTGCAAGAAAGCTACCAAACTTAGAGCGCACCATAGCCAGTCCTTCCTTCCTTCCTTCCTTCCTTCCTTCCTTCCTTCCTTCCTTCCTTCCTTCCTTCCTTCCTTCCTTCCTTCCTTCCTTCCTTCCTTCCTTCCTTCCTTCCTTCCTTCCTTCCTCCCTCACATCCCGTCCTTCCCCCTTCCCTCCCTCCCTCCCTCCCTCCTCTCCATAAATTCCACTCCCTCTTAGCACTGATGATGTTATCTAGTTGGGTCATGAAACATCTGCAAGAAAACTACCAAGCTCAGAGAGCACCATAGCCAGTCCTTCCTTCCTTCCTTCCTTCCTTCCTTCCTTCCTTCCTTCCTTCCTTCCTTCCTTCCTTCCTTCCTTCCTCCCGTCCCGTCCCATCCTTCCCCCTTCCCTCCCTCCCTCCCTCCCTCCCTCCCTCCTCTCCATAAATTCCACTCCCTTCTAGCACTGATGATGTTACCTAGTTGGGTCATGAAACGTCCACTAGAAAACTACCAAGCTCAGAGAGCACCATAGCCAGTCCTTCCTTCCTTCCTTCCTTCCTTCCTTCCTTCCTTCCTTCCTTCCTTCCTTCCTTCCTTCCTTCCTTCCTTCCTTCCTTCCTTCCTCCCCTTCCCTTCCCTTCCCCTTCTTTCCCTCCCTCCCTCCCTCCTCTCCATAAATTCCACTCCCTTCTAGCACTGATGATGTTACCTAGTTGGGTCATGAAACGCCCACTAGAAAATCCCCAAGCTCAGAGAGCACCCAGGACCCCACATGATCTAGGTGATTGGAGGCCGCTCCCTCCTTCTCAGCCCTCGACAGAAGGAAGCAAGATCAAACCACATCTGGACACCTTGCCGAGGAAATGGCAGGGACCCCCACAGGAGAGCTCTCCTGCCAACTCTTTGGCTCTCCTTCTTCTTTCCAGGCTCTGGCAGAACAACAGCGAGCGCAGCAACAAAACGCCCCGCAGCAACAGCAGGGGCAGCAATCCCAGCAGCAGCAACCGCAATCCGGACAGCAAGTGCAGACTCAGCCTCAGGGGCAAGGCCAGGGGATCCAGCAGCCCCAAGGGGGGCTGCAGACAGCCACAACCACCGTGGCAAACACCGCTGTGTTGGTAAGAGCCTCCCGCGCGCGGCTCGTGGTAGGCAATCAAGGGTCCCCAAAGCGAACCACTGGATTTCATGCACGGCTTTGGGACGATTCCTTTCCCTCTCGGCTGTTCGGAGAGATTACACGATTCATACCAAATGGTGTAGCGGTGAGGCGGTTCCCTGGTAACCAAGGAGACGGGGAGTTCTAGCCCTGCCTTAGGCGTGAAAGCCAGCTAGGGGACTTTGGGCCAATCAGGAGGACACTGTGAGTTCTAGTCCTGCCTTAGACACAAAAGCCGGCTGGGCGACTTTGGCCCAATCACCAGGAGACGGTGAGTTCTAGTCCTGCCTTAGGCATGAAAGCCAGCTGGGCGACTTTGGCCCAATCACCTGGCGACGGTGAGTTCTAGTCCTGCCTTAGAGACACAAAAGCCGGCTGGGCGACTTTGGCCCAATCACCAGGAGACGGTGAGTTCTAGTCCTGCCTTAGGCATGAAAGCCAGCTGGGCGACTTTGGCCCAATCACCTGGCGACGGTGAGTTCTAGTCCTGCCTTAGACACAAAAGCCGGCTGGGCGACTTTGGCCCAATCAGCAGGAGACGGTGAGTTCTAGTCCTGCCTTAGGCATGAAAGCCAGCTGGGTGACTTTGGCCCAATCAGCAGGAGACGGTGAGTTCTAGTCCTGCCTTAGGCATGAAAGCCAGCTGGGCGACTTTGGCCCAATCACCTGGCGACGGTGAGTTCTAGTCCTGCCTTAGACACAAAAGCCGGCTGGGCGACTTTGGCCCAATCACCTGGCGACGGTGAGTTCTAGTCCTGCCTTAGACACAAAAGCCGGCTGGGCGACTTTGGCCCAATCAGCAGGAGACGGTGAGTTGTAGTCCTGCCTTAGGCATGAAAGCCAGCTGGGTGACTTTGGGCCAATCACCAGGAGACGGTGAGTTCTAGTCCTGCCTTAGGCATGAAAGCTGGCTGGCTTGGCCCAACTCGCCTCACAGGATTGTTGTTGTGGGGAAAATAGGAAGAAGAAGGAATAACACATACGTTCACCACCCTGAGTTACTAACAGGCCCATTAATGCTGGAAAAATATCTGGAGGGGGTCAGGAGAGTCTGTCCCTGCTTCCTCTGATACCAAAGTGGATGCTTTCTCTCTCCAGGCTGGAACCATGAAACCCACAGTGACTGGCACCAACATACAGACAGGTATATCCAACCAGATATACATGTTCCAACCCTCCCCCAATCCTCCCCCACCCCCAATTTCTGCCCCACCTGCAACCCGAGTGACCTCAGCTTTGCTTTCAGCCACCGTGAGTGTCAACACCATGACTGGCGTCCCCGCGACGACGTTTCAACCCATCAACAAGCGGTTGGCCTCGCCCATTATACCCGGGACGCTGGCGGTGAGTGGCCTCTTCTCGGAGCAGAAAATTAAGGCAGTTAATTCTAGAAAAAAAAAAGACCGCTTTCTATGAAAGCGAAGGGACCGCCTTGTGGAAGAGATAGGATTGGAATTTAGGGTGGTTCGGTGCACAAGTCATCCAGATGTTCAGATTGGATCTGGCATTTTTGTCCACCTGTTGAGTCCTTCCCAAGGACCTGGGATAGGCAGATGTGGATGTGTTACAAGTACCGTCGCAGGATGTAAGCAGTTCTGAATAGAGCTGCCTTTTGCAATTGACTGATGGTGATTTTGTCAATGCTGGCTTCTTCTTCTTCTTCTTCTTCTTCTTCTTCTTCTTCTTCTTCTTCTTCTTCTTCTTCTTCTTCTTCTTCTTCTTCTTCTTCTTCTTCTTCTTCTTCTTCTTCTTCTTCTTCTTCTTCTTCTTCTTCTTCTTCTTCTTCTTCTTCTTCTTCTTCTTCTTCTTCTTCTTCTTCTTCTTCTTCGTCTTCTTTGTCTTCCTCCTCCTCCTCTTCCTCCTTCGTCTTCCTCCTCCTCCTTCTTCTGTTTCTTTTTCTTCTTCATCTTCCTCCTCCTCCTTCTGTTTCTTCTTCTGTTTCTGTTTCTTCTTCTTTGTCTTCCTCCTCCTTCTGTTTCTTCTTCTTCTTCTGTTTCTTCTTCATCTTCCTCCTCCTCCTTCTTCTGTTTCTTCTTCTTCGTCTTCTTCCTCCTCCTCCTCCTTCTTCTTCTGTTTCTTCTTCGTCTTCCTCCTCCTCCTTCTTCTGTTTCTTCTTCTTCATTGTCTTCTTCGTCTTCCTCCTCCTCCTCCTCCTCCTTCTTCATCATCATACAGTCAGCCAGATGTTCAGACTGGATTTGGTATTTTTGTCTACCTATGGAGTCCTTACTAAGGACCAGGAATAGGCAGATGTGGATGTTTGATGGTGTTACAGATATCATCGCAGGATGGAAGCTGTTCCCAGTAAAGCCCCCTTTTGCAATTGACTAATGGCGAATTTGTCAGTGCCGATAGTGCTCAAGTGGTGCTCCAGTTGTTTTGGGATTGCACCCAAGGCTCCGATTACTATTGGTACCATCCTTGCTTGCCTGTGCCACAGTCGTTCTGTTTCTATTTGTAGGTCTTTGTATTTTGTTACCTTCTCCAGTTCTTTCTCTTCTCTTCTACTGTCTCCAGACACCGCCATGTCCGCTATCCAGACTTTTTTGTCTTTCTTACCAACAATTGCTAAATTGTTATTGTTGTTGTTATCAAATCAAGTTCCATGATAACACGAACCCTTATTTAAGTAACTTGAAAGTGATTTGGCTGCATTGATCTAAAGACATTCCCTATTACGTTATTATTCGGGATCGACATCCCGCCCTCCTGAGGTTGGCATCCTTCAGTTACAACCCGCGATGCGTTGTGGGTTAACAAGGGACGGCGTCACCCTGTTGGATGCAGGTGGCCAAACTGTTAACAGATGTGACTGAAGAGACTTGAGAGACAGGAAAGATTCAAGAGAGAAATTGGCCCTGAATCCAAATTTTCAGCCGGGCAACTGGCATCAGAGCTCGCAGTTCCCTTCCGGCTAGGCAACTTCGGCTGCCAATCTGCCAGGCTTCCATATTTTCTCCTCCTTTTTAGACCTCAGCAGCAGGAACCACCACTGGTCAGGTGGCCCATTCCCAGCAGAGAGGCGCCAGCAGCACGTCGGTCACCTCCGCGGAACTGGTGACGCTCGCCTCTACGCCAGGAGTTCGAGCGGTCACTTCGGTGACAGCCTCAGCTGTGGTGACCACTAACCTGACCCCAGTCCAGACCCAGCCGAGGTCTTTGGTCACTCAGGTGACCCCAGGTAAAATCTGGAAAGGGGGGGGCTACATCCTTGAGGGTAGCGTTTTTCAACCTTGGCCACACTCTGCTGCAAGTGTTTTTTAACCTCAGCGAGGTAGAAACGGGGGCCACGCAAAGTTCCCCTGGGCTGCACGTTGATTTTTATTTTTATTTTTTTTAAAAATAGCACTCTCTTCTTTTAATTGATAGGAATAAAAACTAAGAGCTGATATATAAAAAGAAACTTTAAAATGAGAAACGTTTTGTAATATTTTGTTGAATTTCTTTGCTGCCTATCTTGCCCTGGGGGCCATTCTACCCACAGTTATAAGATAACCTTTATTGTCATTTTTTTTTTAACTGTGGGCACAACGGCACACACCAAAAGTGAAATTTAGTTGCCCACTCTCAAAGCACCAAGTCCAAAAGTGGTTTCCAAGTAGGAACAAAATCAATCGTGTTCTTTTCTTTAATGAAAGCAGTCCATTTAGCCACCTCTGCCAGTTTATTTTCCCCCCCTCTTAATTATTTTTTCTCCCTCCAGCTGCTACAGCCAGTGTGCAGCTCTCCGGAAAGACCATCCCTCAGAATCACTTCCAGCTCCTGCGCCAACAGCAGCAACAGCAGCAGACAGGAGGACAGGTCCAGGTTCCCCAAGGGCAAGGCCAAGCCCCATCACAACCCCAGATTAAGACCGTTGGCAAGATCTCCCAGGTGAGGACGAGGAGGGTGTCTGCCTTTGTGGTTCAGAGGCTGGGCGATCCCTCCCTCCCTCTCTCCCAGGGCTTCAGCTTCCAAAGAAGCTGGGAATAGGAATAGGAATGGAAATAACAGAAATAGAAATAGGAACAGAAATAGAATAGAATAGAATAGAATAGAATAGAATAGAATAGAATAGAATAGAATAGAATAGAATAGAATAGAATAGAATAGAATAGAATAGAATAGAATAGAATAGAATAGAATAGAATAGAATAGAGGAATGAAGAATGGAAATAGAATAGAATAGAAAATGGAATGGGATAGAATAGAATAGAAAGTGGAATAGAATAGAATGGAATAGAATAGAAAATGGAATAGAATAGAATAGAATAGAATAGAATAGAATAGAATAGAATAGAATAGAATAGAATAGAGGAATGAAGAATAGAATAGAATAGAATAGAATAGAATAGAATAGAATAGAATAGAATAGAATAGAATAGAATAGAATAGAATAGAATAGAATAGAGGAATGAAGAATGGAAATAGAATAGAATAAATAGAATAGAATAGAGGAATGAAGAATGGAAAATAGAATAGAATAGAATAGAATAGAAAATATGGAATAGAATAGAATAGAATAGAATAGAATAGAATAGAATAGAATAGAATAGAATAGAAAATACGGAATGGAATAGAATAAAATAGAATAGAAAATATGGAATAGAATAGAATAGAATAGAATAAGGAATGGGAAAAAGAGCAAAACAGAACAGAATAGAAGAATAGAATAGAATAGAATAGAATAGAATAGAATAGAATAGAATAGAATAGAATAGAATAGAATAGAATAGAATAGAATAGAATAGAATAGAGGAATGAAGAATAGAATAGAATAGAATAGAATAGAATAGAATAGAATAGAATAGAATAGAATAGAATAGAATAGAATAGAATAGAATAGAATAGAATAGAATAGAATAGAATAGAGGAATGAAGAATGGAAATAGAATAAATAGAATAGAATAGAGGAATGAAGAATGGAAAATAGAATAGAATAGAATAGAATAGAAAATATGGAATAGAATAGAATAGAATAGAATAGAATAGAATAGAATAGAATAGAATAGAATAGAATAGAAAATACGGAATGGAATAGAATAAAATAGAATAGAAAATATGGAATAGAATAGAATAGAATAGAATAGAATAGAATAGAATAGAATAGAATAGAATAGAAAATACGGAATGGAATAGAATAAAATAGAATAGAAAATATGGAATAGAATAGAATAGAATAAGGAATGGGAAAAAGAGCAAAACAGAACAGAATAGAAGAATAGAATAGACTAGACTAGACTAGACTAGACTAGACTAGAATAGAATAGAATAGAATAGAATAGAATAGAATAGAAAATACGGAATGGAATGGAATAGAATAGAATAGAATAGAATAGAATAGAATATGGGATGGGATGGGATAGGATAGAATAGAATAGAATAGAATAGAATAGAATAGAATATGGGATAGGATAGAATAGAATAGAATAGAATAGAATAGAATAGAATAGAATAGAATAGAATAGAATAGAATAGAATAGAATAGAATAGAATAGAATAGAATAGAATAGAATAAGGAATGGGAAAAAGAGCAAAACAGAACAGAATAGAAGAATAGAATAGACTAGAATAGAATAGAATAGAATAGAATAGAATAGAATAGAATAGAATAGAATAGAATAGAATAGAATAGAGGAATGAAGAATAGAATAGAATAGAATAGAATAGAATAGAATAGAATAGAATAGAATAGAATAGAATAGAATAGAATAGAATAGAATAGAGGAATGAAGAATGGAAATAGAATAAATAGAATAGAATAGAGGAATGAAGAATGGAAAATAGAATAGAATAGAATAGAATAGAAAATATGGAATAGAATAGAATAGAATAGAATAGAATAGAATAGAATAGAATAGAATAGAATAGAATAGAATAGAATAGAATAGAAAATACGGAATGGAATAGAATAAAATAGAATAGAAAATATGGAATAGAATAGAATAGAATAAGGAATGGGAAAAAGAGCAAAACAGAACAGAATAGAAGAATAGAATAGAATAGAATAGAATAGAATAGAATAGAATAGAATAGAATAGAATAGAATAGAAAATACGGAATGGAATAGAATAGAATAGAATAGAATAGAATAGAATAGAATAGAATAGAATAGAATAGAATATGGGATGGAATAGGATAGAATAGAATAGAATAGAATAGAATAGAATATGGGATAGGATAGAATAGAATAGAATAGAATAGAATAGAATAGAATAGAATAGAATAGAATAGAATAGAAAATACGGAATGGAATAGAATAGAATAGAATAGAATAGAATAGAATAGAATAGAATAGAATAGAATAGAATATGGGATGGGATGGGATGGGATAGAATAGAATAGAATAGAATAGAATAGAATAGAATAGAATAGAATAGAATAGAATAGAATAGAATAGAATAGAATAGAATAGAATAGAATAGAATAACAGAGTTGGAAGGGACTTTGGAGGTCCTCTAGTCCAACCCCCTTCTCAGGCAGGAAACCCTACACACCATTTCAGAAAAGTGCTTGTCCAGTCTCTTTTTCCCAAGGATGCCTCCCCTTCCTGGCTGGGGAAACCATACAAGAAGTTGGAATGTGCATTCTTTGGCTTCCTCCTTCCAATCAGGAGCAGCTCATCAAGTTCCAGAAGCAGAAGATGCAGGCAACACAACAACAAGGCCCCCAGCCCCAAGGAGCCCCCGGAGCACCGCAGCAGCAGGCAGCCCAGGTGCAGGTGCAGCAGCAACAGACGCAGCAGCTGACGGCAGTGGCGGCCTCCAGGCCAGGCGCCGTCCTTGCCGGCACCACAGTCACCGGCCTCCAGGTGGCCCGGCTGGTGAGTGCCCGCTTGACCATCCCAGAGTGGTCCAGTGCTTTGCTGGGTCTTACAGGGCGGGCTGTTCTCCCCCAAAGTGCATCTTCTTCTGCCACTGAATCATATTGAGATTTTTAGAGAGGACAAGAAAAGCGAAGATGAAGTTTTTAAAAAGTGCAAGAAGCAAATGAGTAAACACAAACCCATCCCCCCTTTAAAGGAAGCAGCTTTCCACCCCCATCACAGCAAGTGTAGTCCTTCACTTATGACCAGTTACTTAAGAGAGACTGTTTGCAGTTACGACAAACCCCCCAAAAGGCACTTAACAAACTAGATTTGAAGTTACGATCGTTGGGAAGGGCTGGGCAATTTGGAGGATAGAAGTCAACCCATCTTAAAATCGCCACGATTGAGAAACGTTGGCTTAAAACCTCGGTTGAGCCAACCGACGGAGCTCCAGCAACCATTGAGTCTTGTCTAGAGAAACCAGACCCTAGGGAATTCTGGGAGCTGAAGTCCACCCATCTTAAAAGTTGGCCAGGTTGAGAAACACCGGTCTAGATTAGGGGTGTCAAAGTGCCAGCCGCGTCACGAAGAAACCATGCCCACCCCATTGCCAGCAATGGGGGGGAAAGCGCCGATACGTCATGTGACGTCACGCGTTTGACATGTCTGGTCTAGATCAGGGGTAGGCCACCTTGGCTCTTTGATGACTCGTGGACTTCAACTCCCAGAATTCCTGAGCCAGCCTGGCTCAGCTTGGAAACCTCTCCCTTCCCCCTCAGCATGGCTGGCTCAGGAATTCTGGGAGTTGAAGTCCACCAGTCATCAAAGAGCCACGGTTATCCTGGCCTAGGAGACTAACGTCTTAATTTCCATCACTCTAACCCAGGGTTAGGCAACCTTGGCTCTTTGATGACTCGTGGACTTCAACTCCCAGAATTCCTGAGCCAGCCTGGCTCAGCTTGGAAACCTCTCCCTTTCCCCTCAGCGTGGCTGGCTCAGAAATTCTGGGAGTTGAAGTCCACGAGTCATCAAAGAGCCAAGGTTGCCTACCCCTGTCCTAGACTGAACAGGCAAGACTTTGAACATAGAATAATAGGCTTGAAGGAACATTGGTGGTCTTCTAATACAACCCCCTGCTCAAGGGGGAGACCCTAGACCATTTCAGACCAATTGTAGTCCTGTCTCTTCTTAAAAACCTCCAGTGATGGAGCAGCCACAGTTTCTGGAGGCAGGTTGTTCCACTGGTTAATTGTTCTCATTGTCAGGAAGTTTCTCCTTAGTTCCAGGTTGCTTCTCTCCTTGATGAGTTTCCACCCGTTGCTTCTTGTCCCGCCTTTAGGGGCTTTGGAGAATAGATTGACTCCCCTCTTCTTTGGGGCAGCCCCTGAGATATTGGAACGCTGCTATCCTGTCCCCCCTCGTTCTTCTTTTCGTTAGACTAGACGTTCCCAGGTCCCAGCCTCTTGCTTGCGCCTGTACAATAATCCCGATTCCTTACTGCTTAGACTCGTGTTGCTGCTTCTCAGCTTCAAGCCCAGAGCCAGATACAAGCTCAGACGCCTCAAGCAGCCCAAGTGGCTTTGGCCAAGCCACCCGTGATGTCCGTTCCAGTGGTGTCCTCAGCAGGGGTTACCGCCCTCCCCGTCACTGTCTCTGGAATCAGCGTGGCGATTGGGCAGCCGCAGAAAGCAGCAGGTATTTGGGGGAAAAGGATTTGGGTGGGAAATGGGGCTGGGGGGGTCTTCAGTTTAGGTCAGGGGTAGGCAACCGAGGCCCTTTTATGACTGGTGGACGTCAACTCCCAGAATTCCTGATCCAGCCTGGCTCCGCTTGGAAACCTCTCCCTTTCCCCTCAGCGTGGCTGGCTCAGGAATTCTGGGAGTTGAAGTCCACCAGTCATAAAGCGGCCTGGGCCTAGGCCAGAGGTAGGCAACCTTGGCTCTTTTATGACTCGTGGACTTCAACTCCCAGAATTCCTGAGCCAGCATGGGGGAATTATGGCTTCCTTCATGACTCGTGGACTTCAACTCCCAGAATTCCTCAGCCAGCCTGGCTCAGCTTGGAAACCTCTCCCTTTCCCCTCAGCGTGGCTCAGGAATTCTGGGAGCTGAAGTCCACGAGTCATCAAAGAGCCACGGTGGCCTACCCCTGGTTTAGTTGAACCCCTTGTTCATTTGTTTATCCACTTCCTATAGCAATTGTGTGTGTGTGTGTGTTTTCTGAGGTTTTCGCGGGTGTTTGTATGTAGGTCTTTGGTTCTTCGGGTTTTCTCCCACGTAGAATTTGAAGTGTCTTGGCGACGTTTCGACGAAGTCCCATTCGTCATCTTCAGGCTGGTGCTTTCGGCTTCGTGCTTCTAGCAGCAATGTGTGATTGCAGTTGTTTCTTCCTTTTAACTGCCAGTGGGAGTTTGAACTGATTGGCTGGGAGCTCGGCTGTGTTCTGATTGGGTGGAGGTGTGTTCTGATTGGTTAGGGGCTTGGCTGTGCTCTGATTGGCTTGGGGAGTGTTCTGTTTGGGTGGGGGCTTAGTTGTGCTCAGGTTAGTCTGAGTTACAGGGGGATTAGAGATGGTGAGCTGCATAGCTGTTTGGCTTCGCGTTCGTGGTCGTGCCTCATCTTCATGGTGGGTGTCAGTTTGCTTCATGTATAGATTGGAGGGGTTTAAGGTGGCTAATGATGCAGCTGTGGTCTGGCTTCTGGTTTGTGGTTGTGCCTCATCATCGGTGTGGGTTTGGGCTTGCTTTTTGCCTGGATGTGTGGTGGTGACATCCTGTGTGGTTTTCGTGAGTGTAGGTCTGATGTCATTCTTTGTGTTATGGACTCGTTTGTCAATAAGGGCGGGTTTCCAAATGGCTGGTAGGCGGGAGGTATCATCTCGTTTGTTCATGCTGTGAGGGCGTTTTTCTATCTCGATGGCTTCTCTGATTATTCTGTTATTAAAGTGTTCAGTTTTGGCAATAGTTCTGGTCTTTTTATATATATATATATACACACACATACATATACATACATATATACAGGTAATTTTCCACTTACAACCGTTCGTTTAGTGACAGTTCAAAGTTACAACGACACTGAAAAATAGTGGCTTATGCCTTCTGCTTTTTCCATCCCGCACAGGAGGGCAGGCAGTGATGACTCAGCCGCTCCACGTCCAACAGTTTTTGAAGGTGAAGCAAGCTCAGCACCACCAGGCGGCCCAGCAGAAGGTCATCCAGCCACAGGTGGCCCAAGGACAGGCAGGTGTTCAGCAGAAGGTCAGTCTCCCTCCTCCTCCAACTCCTAGCACTGATGATGTTACCTAGTTGGGTAATGAAATGTCTGCAAGAAAACAAGCAAGCTCAGAGAGCACCCAGGACCCCATAGTCCTTCCTTCCTTCCTCCCCTCCCTCCCTCCTCCTCTCCATAAACTCCACTTCCTTCTAGCACTAGTTGTCGTTGTTCTCCTCCTCCTCTTCCTCCTCCCATTCCTCTTCCTCTCCACAAACGCCATTCCTCCTCCCCCTCCCCATTCCTCCTTCTCCCCCATTCCTCCTCCCATTCCTCTTCCTCTCCACAAACGCCATTCCTCCTCCTCTCCCTCCTCCTTCTCGTCTCCATAAACCCCATTTCTCCTCCCCCTCCCCATTTCTCCTTCTCCCCCATTCCTCCTCCTCTTCCTCCTCCCATTTCTTCTCCTCCTCCTCCTCCTCCCATTCCTCTTCCTCTCCACAAACGCCATTCCTCCTCCTTTCCCTCCTCCTTCTCTCCATAAACTCCATTTCTCCTCCCGCTCCCCATTTCTCCTTCTCCCCCATTCCTCCTCCTCTTCCATTTCTTCTTCTCCTCCTCCCATTCCTCTTCCTCTCCACAAACACCATTCCTCCTCCTCTCCCTCCTCCTTCTCCTCTCCATAAACCCCATTCCTGCGCCTCTTCTCATTCTCCTCCTCCTCCTCTTCCCCCTCCTCTCCACAAACCCCATTTCTCCTCCTCCCCCTCCCCCATTTCTCCTCCTTCTCCCCCCATTCCTCCTCCTCTTCCTCCTCTCATTTCTTCTCCTCCTCCTCTCCACAAACCCCATTCCTCCTCCCATTCCTCTTCTTCTCCGCAAACGCCATTCCTCCTCCTCCTCATTCTCCTCTCCCTCCTCCTCTCCACAAACCCCATTCCTGCTCCTCCTCCTCCTCCTCATTCTCCTCCTCTCCACAAACCCCATTCCTTCTCCTCCTCTTCCTCCTCTCTGCAAAACCCCATTCCTCCTCTCCCATTTCTCCTCCTCCTCCTCCCATTCATCCTCCTCTCCACAAACCCCATTCCAGCTCCTCTTCCTCCTCCTCCTCCTCCTCCTCCTCCTCCTCCTCCTCCTCCTCCTCCTCCTCGTAAGGGTTCTTTTAGATTTCATCATCATCAGAAACCGCATTCCTTGGAGATCCCCCACATTGTCATTCCTAGGGGAAGGTGGCCAACTTGGAAGGTCCTGTGGGTCACTTCTGGGTCATGATGGAGCCGGGCTGCTCTCCCGAAGGTCTGCCCGCATTAAAGGGGAAGCGGCAGAGTCATCCACTTCTTAACTTCTTCTCCACAATTTGCCTTTCGCCCGAGGAACACGATAACCCGGGGGCTTCCCCCCCCTCCTCTTGGAAAGGCAGAGGAGTTGATCTTCCCGGCCAGCTAGGGCCTTGAACTCAGCTCCTTCCAGGTCTAGCCTAGGCAGACCCCAGTCATTACCTTCCGTTCCTGGACCAACACCAGATTAACGCCCAGCAGGTCACCGTCCAGACCCAGCAGCCAGCATCTCAGCAGCAGAAAGTCTACGCCACCCAGCCAGCCATCAAAGCTCAGTTCCTACCAACGTCGATTTCTCAGCCCCAGAAGTCGGGGGGGACGCAGCAGGTCCAGACCCAAATACAGGTAATGAACCCCCCACCTTCCCCTCCCCCTCCATTTCATTTCATTCCTTGGGAAGGGAGGACCCTGGAAACCTGCTGCTTGGGACTCTTCTGTGCTTCCTCAACCTTTCCATCCGCCTTACCCCACCCCACCCCAGGTGTGCGCAGGTCGTCTTCGACTTAAGCGTCATTTAGCTTTCAATTACGGTTGTTCAGTTCCGAGGAGTTGCCAAGCAGGTCATCGTGTGAAAATGTCCAATTTTTACTTGACGGTCGTTTTGCCAACCCATTATTTGCTACGTAGGATTTTTTTTTAAAAAAAAAAATTGGAAACCAGAATTAAACACCAGTCACCAAACGAAAGTCGTAATGGAGGCCGGGTGATTGCAGGACTCTGCCAACCAGCGTAAAGATTGGGCCAGTTGCTAAGCGCCCCAAATGTGGCTCTTTTGGGGGGAGGGAGGGTGGCCATGAGAACTTCAAATCTGGGTCATAAGTCCCTTTTTCGGGATCCGCTTTAACTTTGAACGGTCACTAAATGACCAGTCATAAGTCAAGGACTACCTGTAAGAACCCACAGGCCAGGTCTCCACATAAAAGTATCTAGTCTTTGGCTTGGCTTGGCTTGGCTTGGCTTGGCTTGGCTTGGCTTGGCTTGGCTTGGCTTGGCTTGGCTTGGCTTGGCTTGGCTTGTTGGCTTGGCTTGGCTTGGCTTGGCTTGGCTTGGCTTGGCTTGGCTTGGCTTGGCTTGGCTTGGCTTGGCTTGGCTTGGCTTGGCTTGGCTTGACTTGACTTGACTTGGCTTGGCTTGACTTGACTTGACTTGACTTGACTTGACTTGACTTGACTTGACTTGACTTGACTTGACTTGATGGAAGACAAATCAACCTGCTGCATGTTGTTGAATTGTGCACCCTCCAACCCAACTCCCACCCACACAATATCTTGCTCTTAAAGGTTGCCAAGATCCCACAGGTGGTCTCCCAACAAGCAGCGGTGACTAATATCCAGCAGATGGTTTCGGTTTCCCAACAGGTAAGTGTTTTCTAGAACCGGTTGGCTCTTCCAGGTATGCCCACCTGGAAGTGGCTTCCTCACAGAAGGCAGCTGGGTCTCGAAGCTCAGTGTAGTTGTGTGGTCTCAACTTGTCAGAAAGGTGTTAAAATTGGCCCGCTTGGGACCAACTGCCCCAGGCAAATCTAAATTCATCTGATCCACCATCGATGGGCAACTCGTAGTCCTCCAGAGGTGGCTTTGAAGCAACTCATAGTTGACCATCCATGTGAAAGGCTGCCCGTGGTGCTGATAGGCCTGCAGGACTACTGGTGGGCTGTCCTTTGCCAAGCCATTTTCAACCCCTAATGAAAATAAGAGAAGGTAGAGAAGGGAGGTTGAGGTTTGCCAAAAGAGGAGACCAAAGGCAAGTCCACTGGGAGTTTTTTTTTTAAAGGCGTAGTAGATCCAACCTAGAACTAAGGAGAAATTTCCTGACAGTGAGAACAATTCACCAGTGGAACAACCTGCCTCCAGAAGCGGTGAATGCGCCAACACTGGAAGTCTTTAAGAAGAGACTGGACAGCCATTTGTCCGAAATGGTCTAGGGTTTCCTGCCTGAGCAGGGGGTTGGACTAGATGACCTCCAAGCTCCCTTCCAACTCTTGTCGTTCATAAAAACCAAGCATCGCTTCCTCAAGAATGCACAACTGTACGCCACAATGGCCAAATATCTATTTATCTTAGCTTGTTAGGGAGCATCCGCCTGCACCCAGCTGCCTTCCCTCACATCTCTTTGCTCTCTCTCCCCACCAGGTGCAGGCTCAGCCCCAAACGGTCACCTTGTCCCAGACCACAGCGGGACAACACCAAGTGCAGGTCATCCCGGCCACCACTGCCACGGCTCAGGTCGTCCCCCAGAAACTGATCCAGCAGCAAGTGGTCACCACCGCCTCCCCGCAGATCCAAGCCTCGGTCGTGCCTGCCCAGGCCCCCGCCCCGTCCGACGGGCAGAGCCAGCCAGCGAAAGTGCAGATGAGAGCACCCGTCCGATTAAAGGCTCCGAACAAACCCAGCTGAGGTCCACCTTTTTAACCGGAGCCGCTAAGCCAGGGAGAGCTCTCTAGGTGGTCTCCCATCCCGCCGTAGATCGGAGGCAGGGACTTCCCTTCTGCGATAAACCTCCACTCGTTCTGCGCCGGGTCGGGGCCGTTTTCCCCCTGCTCTCCTCCAGACTTCTCTGCTTCCGGGGAGAGATTCGTGGATTGGAACCCCGACTCCCGAGGAAACGCTGTTCTTTCGAATCCTCCGTTAGCCCGACCGCTCGCCAACTCTTCACTGCCCTCCTTGATGGAAACCACCCAGGTGCTTCTCCAGGGTTGGCGGCAACGCCCCTCGTGTCCTCGTCCCTGTCCGAAGGGGATTTTTTTTTTTTTTTAGCCTCGCGGGGTGCAAAGCCGGGACAAGGTCCATGGGGGGAGGGGGGAGGACAGGAAGGGTTGTCCGAAGCGCGCCCCCCCCCTCCGTCGAGCCGAGAAAATGTGAAGATTTGTAAGTATCTGTAATTATGCACCATAGTTCAGTTGCCATTTCAGCGGTGAGCCTTTTTTAAACGAACAAAACATTCAATTGTGACCGGTTGGTTTGTGTGTGTGTGGTTGGGGGGTGGGGGGGAGGCGTTTCGCTTACTGTTTTTTGCTTACTGGGTCTTTGTGTTCGTGTGTGCGTGCGTGTGTGTGTGTGTGTTATATATTTTTTTTTCCTTTTGTACAGAGAAGTCTTTGCTTTTGGAGGTTCCGCTTCCCTTTTTCGCGGTTTCAGATATTAAATGTACTAGACACGTGGTTGGTTGGGCTTTTTTTGTTTTTTTAAGGTATTAATATGTGAGGGTAACTGTCTATTTCACGGTGGTCCGCCATTCTCAGCCCCTTCTTTTTTTCATGGGTGAAAAGGAAAAAAAAATATATTGTGTTTCGTCGCACATCCGATGTTGTTTTTTTTCTTGGTTTCGGTGGGGCTTCCGTACTGAAGGAAATTCAACGTGCGAGTTTCCAGCGTTGGTTTTGGCCCTTTCTTTTGGCTAGTCTTGTTTTAAAAGTTTGGCTATATTTCCGTTGCAGAGGGATAGAGGAGAGACATTCGGGGGGGGGGGCAAATTATTAATTTTTTTTGTTAAAAGAGAGAATCAGCACCAAAATTTTAGACCTTCAGGCATTTGAAATTCTTCTTCTTCTTCTTCTTCTTCTTCTTCTTCTTCTTCTTCTTCTTCTTCTTCTTCTTCTTCTTCATCTTCTTCTTCTTCTTCTTCTTCTTCTTCTTCTTCTTCTTCTTCTTCTTCTTCTTCTTCTTCTTCTTCTTCTCCTCCTCCTCCTCCTCCTCCTCTTCCTTCTTCTTCTCCTCCTCCTCCTCCTCTTCTTCTTCTTCTTCTCTCTCCTCCTCCTCCTCTTCTTCTTCTCCTCCTCCTCCTCCTCTTCTTCTTCTTCTTCTTCTTCTTCTTCTTCTTCTTCTTCTTCTTCTTCTTCTTCTTCTTCTTCTTCTTCTTCTTCTTCTTCTTCTTCTTCTTCTTCTTCTTTTCTTCTTCTTCTTCTTCTTCTTCTTCTTCTTCTTCTTCTTCCTCCTCCTCCTCTCTCCTCCTCCTTTTTCCTCCTCCTCCGCCTTCTTCATCACACCACTCCTCATCTCCACCTTCCTTGATTTTTGTCTACCTATCAAGTCTCTCCTTTTCTCCTCCTCCCTCCATCCTCTTCACCTCCTCTTTCTTTCTTCTTCTTCCCCCTCTTCCCCTCCTCCGACTTATTGTAGCTAAAATGGTGGCAAAGTGGCACTCAGGCCAAGCTGTCCTACCTCCAGATGTTCCCAACTTGAGGTCAACTAGTGGCCCCAAAACTTTGGCATCTCTGCTCTTTTGAACAGGCACAATTTCTTACCCTTTGTTACTGCTTTTTTGCTGTTCTGGTGCCATATCCTTTCTATTTGGAGTCTCTGGGGGGTTTTTTTTAGAAAAAGGTATGCTTTTTAAAACTATATATATATATAAAAAAAAACCTTTCTACACGAAAGCAGGTAGGCACTGTTGAAGTTCTCTTCCCACAAAACCTATTTCCTAGCATAAGACTTGTATTTTGTCAGTTGGTCTCAGAGAAGGAGCGGTTAGGGAGTGTTATAGTAATTCATTTGAAAATCAAGATATTTTTTCGGGGAGCCCTTTTGGCCCTGAGTAGCCTACAAGACCGGGATGCCACCTTAAAGTATACTGTCACTCTCCTTCCCACCTCCCATGCAAATCTACAAGTCGAACTAATTTGGCTCCCAAATATGCTAAAATATGATGTGTGCACAAGGCTGTAGGCTATACATCCCTGTCCCTTAACCTCAAGCAACAGCTCCCAGAATTCCCCAGCCAGTGGGGGAGCTGTGTCTGATTTCCACGGGAAAATGCCAATTTAGATGGTTCCACATTTCCGATACCCCCTCCCGTTCCTTTCTTTCTTGGTAAACTGACTTGTAAATAATTTGTACTTGACTGTAGGATCGGAAGGATTTGTGTTGTATCTTACCTGAAAGTGTAATAAAAGTGTACATTTTTATAACGTTCTCGTCATGGTGGTTACCTAATGTGTGTTTTGTCTCCCCAGGCCTTCCTCACTATGACATTGAGGGAGATGGAGCCTTTAAATCCTGAAAGTGTTGGTTTTTTTTTTTAAATAAAAAATAAAAAAAAAATCAGCAATGCCGATCAAAATAGTTCTGTCCTCGCCACCTTATCATCCAGGCGATGTAAAATTGTTCTGTTGTGTTGAAACTTGGCTAGCTCTGCACAGTTAAAAAAAAAACTATGCAATATCCCAACGGGATATTCCCATATTTGTTGTTGTGAGCCGCCCTGGGTCTTAGGAAAAGGGCGGCATATAAGTCTGAATAATAAATAAAAATAAATAAATATTTCCCCGTCAGCCTGGAGGGATGGTTTTAAAGAGAAGAATTTGAGAAATACATGTCTCGTTTTCTCTGTTCCACTTGGATTTGTATTCGTTCTTATTATTGCTCTTAAAAAGTTTTCATAATATATAGGGTATGGGGAGGGGGAGACCAGGGGGGAGCAATAGGCATCTCCTTTGCCCAGCCAGATGTGCTAGATTCCCAACCCAGCGGTTCCCAGATGTAAGGCCACCCCTGGAATACCGCATCCAGCGTTGTTTCCCCACATTACAAAACAGATGTTGAGATTCTGGGGGGGGGGGGAGAAAGTGCAAAGAAGAGCAACTAAGATGATCAGAAGCCCGGAGACTAAAAACATATAAAGAACGGTTGCTGGAATTGGGCATGTCTAGTTTAACGAAAAGAAGGACGGGGGGGGGGGTGACAGGATAGCAGTGTTCTAGTATCTCAGGGGCTGCCCCAAAGAAGAGGGAGTCAAGCTGTTCTCCAAAGCCGCAGAAGGCAGGACAAAAGAAGCAAGGGATGGAAACGGACCCAAGGAGGAAAAAGCAAGCTGGAATTCAGGAGAAACTTCCTAACAGTTGAGGACAATTCAACCAGTGGAACCGCTTGCCACCAGAAGTTGTGGGTGGCTCCATCACGGGAGGTTTTTAAGAAGAGGCTGGGCAGCCGGTTGTCTCAAATTGCATTCAGTGCTCCTGCTCGAACGGGGGCTGGACTAGATGACCTCCCGGGTCCCTTCTGCTCTTCCCGAGCGCCGCTTCCTCCGCGCCAGAGGCGGGCAAGGGAGCGGCAGAGGCGGAGCGCCGGCCGGCTCGTCCCTCGGCGCAACGGAGGGCAGGAGGCGGGCGCAAAGGCGGCGCCTGGCCGGGCTTCCTTCCGCGCACGCGGCCACCCCGCCGAGGGAAGGCGGGCTGGAGCATGGCCGAGGCGGCGGCGGCGGCGGAGGCGCTCCGAGAAGCCGAAGAACGGCTGGCCGCCTGCTTGGAAGAGACGCTGGGCAGCCGCCTCGGCGCCAACCGCCTCTTCGAGATCCTGGAGCTTTTGCAGGTGGGCGCAAAGGAGCGCGGCGGGGGAGGGGGGGTGCAAGGGTCCCGGCCTCTTCGGGGGGGGCTCTGTGTGTTTGTGTCTGTGTTTAGTGCAATGGCCTCGGCCCCTTGGGAGGGCTCTGTGTGTGTGTCTGTGTGTTTAACGCGATGTCCTCGGCCCCTTGGAGGGGTCTGTGTGTGTGTCTGTGTCTGTGTGTCTGTGTGTTTAATGCAATGGCCTCGGCCCCTTGGAGGGGGGTCTGTGTGTGTGTGTGTGTGTGTGTGTGTGTGTGTTTAGTGCAATGGCCTCGGCCCCTTCCAGGGCTCTGTGTGTGTGTCTGTGTGTTTAATGCAATGGCCTCGGCCCCTTGGAGGGGTCTGTGTGTGTGTGTGTGTGTGTGTGTGTGTGTGTGTTTAATGCAATGGCCTCGGCCCTGGGGGGGTCTGTGTGTGTGCCTGTGTGTTTAATGCGATGTCCTCGGCCCCTTGGGGGGCTCTCTGTTTGTGTCTGTGTCTGTGTGTGTTTGTGTGTGTTTAATGCAATGGCCTTGGCCCCTTGGGAGGGCTCTATGTGTGTGTGTGTGTGTCTGTGTGTTTAATGCAATGGCCTCGGCCCCTTGGGGGGGTCTGTGTGTGTGTGTGTGTGTGTTTAATGCAATGGCCTCGGCCCCTTGGGGGGGTCTGTGTGTCTGTGTCTGTGTGTGTTTGTGTGTGTTTAATGCAATGGCCTCGGCCCCTTGGGAGGGCTCTGTGTGTGTGTGTGTGTGTGTGTGTGTGTCTGTGTGTGTTTAATGCAATGGCCTAGGCCCCTTGGGAGGGCTCTGTGTGTGTCTGTGTGTTTAATGCAATGGCCTCGGCCCCTTGGGGGGGGGTCTGTGTGTGTGTGTGTGTGTGTGTGTGTGTGTTTAATGCAATGGCTTCGGCCCCTTGGGAGGGCTCTGTATGTGTATGTGTGTGTGTTTAATGCAGTGGTCCCTGCCCCTTGAGGGCTGTGTGTGTGTGTGTGTGTGTGTGTGTGTGTGTTTAATGCAATGGTCTCCGCCGCTTGGGAGGGTTCTGTGTGTGTATGTGTGTGTGTGTAATGCGATGGTCTCGGGCCCCTTGGGAGGGCTCTGTGTGTGTGTGTGTGTTTGTGTGTGTGTGTGTTTAATGCAATGGTCTCTGCCCCTTGGGAGGGCTGTGTGCGTGTCTGTGTCTGTGTGAGTTTAATGCAACAGTTTCAGCCCCTTGGGAGGGCTCTCTGTGTGTTTTAATGCAACAGTTTCAGCCCCTTGGGAGGGCTCTCTGTGTGTTTGTGTGTGTGTGTGTGCTTAATGCAACAGTTTCGGCCTCTTGGAAGGGTGTGTGTGTATGTGCGGGTGCCCCACATCCTCACGGAGCTTTTGCAGGGGGGGGACGCAAAGCAACGGGTAATGCAAAGCCTCAGTCCCTTGGGGGGGGGGAGAGAGAGAGAGTAATGCAAAGCCTCAGGCCCCTTGGCAGGGTTTGTGTACCTTGCATGTGTGTATGTGTGTTCATTCTATGCACAGCCCTTTCACCTCCAGAGATCGTGGAGTGTGTGCAGGAGGGCGCAAAGTAGCGCAGCGGGGAATCCCACCTGCCCAGTGCCTTGTGTGTTTGTGTTGGAGCGTTATAGACAAGACCCCCACCTCTACCACCACCTCCTCCTCTTCTTCCTCCTCCAACTACATTCCCCATCATCCCCAGCTCTCTATCATGGGTCCTGCGCTTCCAGGTGTGCCCCGACTTTGCGAGGGAAGCTTGCCCTGTGCTGAGCTTCCAAGCCCTTCCTCAGCCCCTGTTTGTAAACTGGAGGGGGGAAGAGAATAGAGCATAGCCAGAGTGCTTCCCCCCTCCCCAGCCCATCGGCCTAGGAAGACTTGAGTTGGCTCTCCCTGGCCAGAATAGGGGCCTCTAGATCAGCAGGATCTTGAATCCAGCTGTGTTCCCACAAATTGGGGAGGGGGCTAGGGGAGGGGGCATTGATAAGGTCCATTTGGGATGCCTCTAGGAAGTTTGGAGAAGCAAGGATGCTGTGAAATTGGGCAGCTTGCCTGAAGCTCTTTAAGGATTCTGGCCAGTGAAAAATAAAGACCCTTTTGGTTTGGAGCAGCAAGGGAGGAGGGGGAAAAAAAGCTTTTGAGAATGAACTGAGCAATCCAGAAAGGCAGGGGAAATTACAGAGTGCTCCTGAACATGGGCAGCGTAGTTGCAGCGGCGCGGCTTCTTTGGTTTATCAGGGAGATGCAGCTGCTTTCAATAGCACGTGCGAATCCGTCTTCGTGTCTCCAAGAGGATTTTGTGTAGGAGGGAAAAGCTTCGAGAGTCAGCGGAGCAATTAAGGGCAGGGAAATTGCACGCGCTACTACTACTGAGCATGTGCCGAGTGACTGCAGCCAAACGTCCTTTCTTGTTCGTCAGGAGGATGCAGCTGCTTTCAACAGCAATCCTGTCTTAATTGTGTGATTTGCTCTCCTTCTCTTCCTTTCCCCAAATCCTGTTTTCTCCTCCTCACAGGCCGAGGACAAGGAGATAATCGTGTGTGCCATCCGGACGTGCAGCCGCCTCTTCGGAGCTTTACTCACACGGGGGGAGCTCTTTGTTGGCAGACTTCCCCCTGAGGAAGACTCTGTCCAAGGTAAGGGGGTGGCCTTGGGGGAAAGCAACAGTGGGTGTGGTAAACAGGACAGCAGAGCCACAGATTTAACTAAGGGTAGGTCACTATGGACCGTTTCTGAACGTGGGCAGAGTGCCTGTGGCTGAGCATCTTCTCCGATTCATCAGGAAGATGCAGCTGCTTTCAATGGAGTTTTTCCCCTGGAGTTTTCTTGTAGCATTCCTGTTTGGGATAATTTGTAAGGTTGTGCATGCTTCAAACCTGATTTGGCAGAAGTGGCTTCAGAGTACAGTCCCTCTGGGTTCATTAAAGCAGCTGGATCATTCTTCCTGGAGTTGTTGGTTTGTTTTTTTTTTTGCAACATTCTTTTTTGGGGTAGTTTTTAAGGCTGTGCATGCTTCAAATCTTATTTGACAGGAGTGCTTTGGACCTCAGGTGTGCTCAGCCCTTCTGGGTTCATTAAAGCAGCTGGATCATTTTTTCTTCCTGGAGTTTTCTCACAGCAGACATTTTGATGTAGTTTTTAAAGCTATGCATGCTTGAAACCTGATTTGGCAGAAGTTGCTTTGGACCTCAGGAGAGCACAGCCCTCTGGGTTCATTAAAGCAGCTGGATCTTTCTTTTTAAAGGTGTTGGGACAAGAGCTTTCCTGAATCTTACGCATTAAAACAATTTTGATTGCAATTTTGTGGGGCGACTTATTCATGGCTGGGTTTATCCCGAGTATATATGGTTAGCCGATGACCTCCCAGCGATCAGCATAGGCAGCTTCTCTTCATTTTTTTTCTCCGATCCACGCCTTGTTTTGTTTCAGGAAATTACAGCGCAGAAGAGAAATATAAAATTTGGATGAGACATCGCTACAACAGCTGCACCACTTGTCTGGGGGAACTGATGGGGCACAAAGCTTTCCAGGTCAAAGTGAGTTTGCCAAAATGATTAGCAGCTTTTCATTGGATGAATTATTGCAGAAAACAGTCTAGCAAAAGTACAACAAAAACAAAACAAAAAAAAGGATTTGTAAACAAATCATTTCTGTTTGTCCTTTCCACTTTAAAGTTCTAGGCTTCTTTCTCTCAACACTTTCCCAAAAGTGGAAAGCCAGCACGTCTGGGGAAACGACCTAATTTTTGTTGTTGTTGTTGTTCCCTACTGGGCATGCTAGCTTTCTACCTGCAGGGAAGTCAGGCTTTTCATCTGGAAGAACGTTTTGTAAATCTTCATCTGCCGTGCAGGAGCCAGGGGAGCAAAATGAAGAAGTGATAACCTCCGATGCAAAACGGTCTAAGTGCCAAATGCCAGAAATTCTGGGGTATGGTGCAGTTCAGCATAAGCTGCCCTATTTCTTCCCTAGCAAATATTTATTTTATTTTACGGCTCTGTGTTGAAAGGGTTCTTTGCCCCTGAGAAGGTATAAAGTCAACAAGAGAAGGTATAAAGTCAACAAGAGCAAAAAAATATATATTATTTTGGCTTTTGCTGTACTCTCACTATTGTCTCTCTTTGTCCCAAATCTATACCTTAGTAATAATAATAATAATAATAATAATAATAATAATAATAATAATAATAATAATAATAGAACTACTACTACTTTATTGTCATTGTGTGTGTATACGTAGTATACACATACAACGAAATTTACATGACACCCAAAGACCAGGTCCCACACATAATCCCCCAACACACTCCCACCCACCACAATTCCCCACCCCTAAACCACCCAGCATCCACCCAACAGACCAAATAGTACTGTCCAACAGTTCACGGATGGTGGCCCTTTAGTTCATTATTAAGTGCAATTATAGCTCTGGGATAAAAGCTATTCCGAAAACGGGTGATCCGAGTTTTAAATGTTCTATATCTTTTACCAGAAGGCAACAGTCCAAAAAGATTGTAAGAATCTCTGAGAATGTTACGCAACTTCCTCAAACAACGAGGTTCAAAGATGTTGTCCAGGGCTGGTAGCTAGAGTCCAATAATATTCTGGGCAATTTTAATAATCCTCTGTAGAGCTTTTTTTGTCCGCTACAGAGCTGCTCCCATACCATGCAAGAATGCCGTATGTCGGGACACTCTCAGTGGTGCTGTGATAGTAGGACAGAAGTAGATGTTGAGATAGATTCATCTTTCTGAGCATTCTCAAGAAGTACAGCCTCTTCTGTGCCTTCTTCACAAGCATGTTAACATTCATAGACCAGGAGAGGTCCTCCGAGATATAAGTGCCCAAAAATTTAAAACTATCCACCCTCTCCACCTCCACACCATTTACATACATAAGAACATAAGAAGAGCCATGCTGAATCAGGCCAAAGCCCATCGAGTCCAGCATTCTGTGTCACACAGTGGCCCACCAATTGTACATGGGGATCTTGAGCAGAAGGAGAAGGCAAAACCCTCCCTTTCCCTTGACCCCCAACAAATGGTACTCAAGGGAATCCTGCCTGCCTCAACCAACATAGAGGCGGCACATGGACATCCGTTTTAATAACCACCGATACACTTGGCATCCATGAATCTATCTAGCCCTGCCTTGAAGCTGTCAAGGCTGACAGCTGTCATGACCCCTTCTGGAAGTGAATTCCATAAATCAACGACCCTCTGGGTGAAGAAATATTTCCCTTTATTTGTCCTCACCTTAGCTATGAGCTTTAGGGAGTGCACCCTTGTCCTGGTATTGTGTGATAGAGAAAAGAATTTTTCTCTATCCACCTTTTCTACCCCATGCATGATTTTATACACTTCGATCAAGTCACCCCTTAAACGCCGTCTTTCAAGGCTGAAGAGACCAAGGCGTTGCAATCTGGTTTCATAAGGGAGGTGCTCCATTTCCTTGATCATTCTTGTTGCCCTTTTTTTGCACCATTGTACAATGGTAGATGCGCATCTCTCTTAAATCAATGAACTAATTCCCACATTGCCTTAAATGAGTGTTTTTCAAACTTGGCCACGTTAAGAAGGGTGGACTTCCATAATTCCCCGGCCCTCTTAAAGTAGCCAGGTTGGAAAAACATTTAACTTAGTTGCATGGGTCCTGCTCGATTCCTGTTTAGCATCTTCTGCGCGTTTAGCTAATTGAGGCTTATTCTATACACCACAATGAAGCAATGGCTTAGCGCCTCCCAGCTTCTTTTAGCCACCCACCCCCCCAAAGTGTTAAAAATGCTGCAAGATTCTTGAAGAATATTTTGTGGGTGGGGATGGATAAATGGATTTAATACTGCTTCCTCCCTCCTAGCTTTCCGAAAACTCTTGAAAACACATTTATGCAGACAGGTTTGGGGCGTGTGAGCTGCACTCTGCCCCTGGGCCTTTGACTGTGACTGTGTGTTGTATGAGTGAAATAAATTACCTAGTTTTTATACCGTAAATTAGTAATTTTAATTGATTTTATGTTATGTTTTTATACTTGTATTTTTGTTGTGAGCCGCCCTGAGTCTTGGGAGAAGGGCGGCATATAAGTTTAATAAATAATAATAATATTCAATATCTCTTTTGCTCTCCTGCTTTCTTACCTGTCTGTTTTGGTGGAAGGAAACTGCTCTTTGTACCCTGATGAAATTTGTTGAATTGGAAGCCAAACACCCTTTGGTCAAGAATGAGTGGAGTTTCAATTTCCCTCGGGAACTTTTACAAGTAAGTTGTCTGAATTCTGAGACGGTCGTTCTGTGATTGGTTCCGGTTGTCTGAATTTGAACGTGCGACAATGCAAAATAAGACAGTTTGTTTAGGGACCGTTCAGAGTTACGACGGCACTGGAAAATGTAACTTATGACCATTTTTTCCACACTGAACGACGTTTGGGGCATCCCTGTGATCAACATTCAGATGCTTGGCAACTCGTATTGATGGCTCGTATTTATGACGGCTGCAGTGTCCTGGGATCACGTGATTCCCCTTTTGCGACCTGCTGAGCAGCAAAGTCAATAGGAAACCAGCTTCATTTAACAACCGTGTTACTAATTTTAGCAAGTACAGTGATTCACTGAATAACTGTTGCAAGAAAAGTGGGGTAAAATTCACTTAACAGAAATTTTGGACTCAACTGTGGTTGTAAGAAGCAACGGATGGAAACTCATCAAGGAGAGAAGCAACCTGGAACTAAGGAGAAACTTCCTGACAGTTAGAACAATTAACCAGTAGAACAACCTGCCACCAGAAGCTATGAATGCTCCAACACTGGAGGTTTTTAAGAAAAGACTGGAGAGCCACTTGTCTGAAATGGTATAGGATTTCCTGCCTGAGCAGGGAGTTGGACTGGATGACCTCCAAGGTCCCTTCCAACTTTATTATTATTATTATTATTACTATTACTATTACTATTACTATTACTATTACTATTATTATTATTTCGAGGACTGCCTGGGGTACTTTTCTTTCTTTCTTTCTTTCTCTTTCCTTCCTTCCTTCCTTCCTTCCTTCCTTCCTCCTCCTCCTCCTGTTGTTCTTCTTCCTCTTCTTCCTCTTCTTCCTCTTCTTCCTCTTCTTCTTCTTCTTCTTCTTCTTATTATTATTATTATTATTATTATTATTATTTTATTATTATTATTTCAAGGACTGCCTGGGGTACTTTTCTTTCCTTCCTTCCTTTTCCTTCCTTCCCTCCCTCCCTCCCTCCCTCCCTCCCTCCCTCCTCCTCCTCCTCCTCCTCCTCCTTATTAGGACTCCCTGGGGTACTTTCCTTGAATCAGCGCTCGGTTCCATTTCTTCGTCCTCTGCCCTGTCTCTCTTTTCCCCCCATTCTGAGGAAACGAGCAGATGTTGAGGATCCTGACGGGATGAACTCTTCCATGAATTCTTTGCTATACTTCCCCCAAACTTTTTTTTCTGGGGGGGGAGGGTTCCCCACCTCTAGGAGAGAGAATTTAAATATGCCAGGAAAGGCCTGAGGATAGTGCAAATGTGATCTCGATTCTCTCTGCGCCCTTTCAGGTGGTGGTGGAGGGTCTCATCCAGACGGATCAGAATTCCTCCCTCCTAATCTCGCGTTTCCAGGAGTACATGGAAGAGGACGATGTCCGGTTCTTTGTGATGAAGGCGGTGGCCGAAAACGTGGGCAACGTGATGACAAAGGCCAAACAGGTACCTTGAGGTCCTTTGCTGAGAGCGGAACTCGGCTTTATGTGGTTCCATTTTGAGGGTCGGATCGGGCATCTCCTGGGGGCCAGTTCTGTTCTCTCTCCTAGGATTTCCTTGGCAGGAACACCATGGTTGAAGGCATGTAGAACATGCCTACTAAAACGAAACCTCTGTGGCCATCTCACCCACCTCTTCCTCGCCCTACACTCCATTCCTGCCTAACACTGATGATGTTACCTAGTTGGGTCTTGAAACGTCTGCAAGAAAACAGCCAAGCTCAGAGAGCACCAGGGACCCCACAGTCCTCGTCCTCCTTCTCCTTCTCCTCCACTAACCCCCCCTCCCTTCTAGCACTGATGATATTCCCTAGTTGGGTCATGAAACATCCAAGACAACTACCAAGCTCAGAAGGCAGTAAGGACCCCTACATACTCCTCCTCCACCACCACTCCAGAAACCCCACTTCCCCCCTCCTCCTCCTCTTTTCCTCCCCTTGTCCTCCACTCCACAAATCCCACTCCCTTCTAGCACTGATGATATTACTTAGTTGGGTAATGAAATGTCTGCCAGAAACCCACCAAGCTCAGAGAGCGCCAAGGACCCCACAGTCCTCCTCTTGCTCCATTATTATAAAAAAATATTTCTCCATTGTTATGAAACCTTTCTCCTATTAGTCCTCCTCCTCCTCCTCCTCCTCCTCCTCACCGCAAACCCAACTCCCTTCTAGTACTGATGACGTTACCTAGTTGGGTCATGAAACATCTGTAGGAAAACCACCCAGCTCAGAGAGCACCAAGGACCCCACAATCCTCCTCGTCCTCCATTATTATAAAAAAATATCTTTCTCCATTATTATGAAACACCCCCCCTCCTCCTCCTCTCAAACCCACTCCCTTCAAGCACTGGTGATGTTACCTAGTTGGGTAATGAAATGTCTGCAAGAAAACAACCAAGCTTAGAGAGCACCAAGGACGCCACATTCTCCTCCTCCTCCTCTTTTGGTGGTTCAAGAGGAGTTCTGTGCCTTTTTGATGTGGTCCCTCACTTCATTCTTTTAACTGTTTGAAAATAAAAGGAAACAGGAAAAAAAAGAAAAGTGATAATAGGAGGAGGAGGAGGTGATGGGGCAAGTTTTTCACACTCCCCTGAGCCCCTTGCAGAAAGGGCAAGGTAAAAAAATAATTTTCCAAATGGGGCAGAATCACATCGTGAGGAATATTTTGTTGGCTTTTAGCGGCTGGGGGAGAGAGAGAGGGAGGGAGGGAGGGAGGGAGAGAAACACACACCTTGCGCTACGTTTGGTCCTTGCCTCAAAGCATTTAAAGCCTCTGCAGTTTTTTTTTTTCCTCTCCCACAGGCTCCTTTTCAGATTTACCAAAATAACGCCTTCCATCTCCTTTCGTCCGTGGTCATGCCGAGTGAGGAAAGTCAGATAAAAAAATTTCTGGTGGAACACGGTGAGCGAAATGTCCTGCTTTCTCGCCTCTGTTTGTGATCTTGGCAGATGTGCCAAGAGTGGACTCAAGCTTATTCGTGGTTTGAGCCAGGGGTGTCAAACACAATTTCATTGAGGGCCACATCAGCATTGCGGTTGCCCTGGGGGGGCCGGTTGGGTGCAACCTACTGGGTGGGTGTGGATGGAGTGGGTGTGGCCTATTGGGTGGGCATGGCCAGCTCTGCATCATTCATGTCAAGGGGGCCTGTGGGGGGCCTGGGCAGGAGTGGGACAGATCTGAGGGTCTCTGGCTGAAGGCGGTGGGACCGGGGCAAGGGCCAAGGCATGGTCCACTGGAGGAGCCTCATTGCCTGCTGAAACCCCTCCGCCGGAGCCCATATTTGAAGTAGGAGAGGGCCATTTGCTGGCCACTTCCAGGCGGTGGTGCATTCCTTCATCCCTCACAAAGGGTGACACCCCCCCCAGCATGCACCCAGGGGACGGGGCTGACATGGGAGGGGCTGGTTCCTCGCTGTTTCCAGATGGCATTGTAGAGCTAAGACTGAATGTGCTTCAGCATAGATGGCCACCACAAAATTGTACATTGGCTCCCGGCCGACCTGGGCCAGGGCCAAGGCAGTGGGGGCCGTTCCCTCACTGTTTCCAGGACGGCTTCACGGGCTACATGAAACCACTTCATGGGCCGCATCCAGCCCCCAGGCCTTGTGTTTGACAGGTCTGGTTTAAGCAGTCCATCAGGTCCACATTATCTAAATTGTTAAAAAGTCTAAATTATTCCTAAACTTTGGGAGAAAACGTTCCAAGGAGTTGCCTTGATTCTCCCAGCAGTTTGTTGTTGTTTTTTAAATTGGGTCTCTCTTTCTCTCTTGACAGCTAATCAGGAGGAATGGAAAGTGTCCAGACTAAAGGTAGATCTTTTGATGGAGCGAAATCATTCGTTGTTGCTCTTTGGTTGACCTTGCTTAACGGCAAATCTTGAAGGTGGGCTTGTGGCATTTCTGGGGAAGGGGTGGTGCAACAGGGTGGGCCAGAAGATATAGACCAACATTACCAGGCTGTGTGAATTCAATTGCTGGGCCTGGTGTGTGAACCGAGCTGATAGGAAAGTAGGAGAGAGAAAAAAGAGATTTTCGAACAAAGCAGGAATGGCGTGATAGCCTCCTGAAACATCTCGAGAACTTGGATGTATTTTGATGGACACGCTTGACTTTCCCATTTAAGCCTGCAGGATGGTTAATTCTGAAGGCTGCTTCACTACTTTCTCCATAACTTTTTTTTTTTTCAGGAACACAGACAGGCCTTTGAGAGGATGTGGCTTGGATTCCTGAAATACCAGGTGGGGGCGCTGAGGATCTCAAAGGTTGATGGAGGGCTTAACGTCACACCTGAGTAATAATTTCATCCATCTAAGTCTGGCCTCAACTGCACCTTGATCAGGAGAGATAATGGAGGGAAGAAAGGGAGGGAGGGAAGGAAAGAAAGAAAGAAAGAAAGAAAGAAAGAAAGAAAGAAAGAAAGAAAGAAAGAAAGAAAGAAAGAAAGAAAGAAAAAAAGAAAAAAAGAAAAAAAGAAAAAAAGAAAAGAAAGAAAAGAAAGAAAGAAAAGAGAAAGAAAGGGAAGGAAAGGAAAGGAAGGAAGCAAAACAGGAAAGGGAAGGGAGGGAGGAATAAAAGGGAGGGAGGAGGGAAGGAAGAAAAATGGAGAAGGGAAGGAAGGAAAACGGGAAAGGGAGGGAAGGAAAGGAAGAAAGGAAAGAAGGGAGAGGAGTAGGAGGAAGAAACGGGAGGGAAGGAAGGAAAGAAAAAAAGATAGAACAAGGGAAGGAAGGAAAATGGAGAGGGGAAAGGAAGGGAAGGAAAGAAAGGAAGGAAGGAAAACAAGGCAAAGTAAGGAAGAAAGGAAAGAAGGGAAGGAGGAGTAGGAGAAGGGAGGGAGGAAGGAAGGAAGAAAAGAAGAAGGGAGATAGAGAAAGGAAGGAAGGAAAGAAAGAAAGAAAGAAAATAAGGGAAGGAAGGCCCCGACATTATTCAGCCTTTCCACCAGACCATGCTTGAAAGAAAGACAGTTGATTGTAGCCTCCATCCCCCTTACCTAAACATGGTCCACCTCTCTCTCTCTCTCTCTCTCTCTCTCTCTCTCTCTCTCTCTCTCTCTCTCTCTCTCTCTCTCTCTCTCTCTCTCTCTCTTTTTTCCTGGGTAGCTACCTAGAAACCTCTACAAAAAAGTCTTGCTCATCCTACATGACTCCATCTTGCCCCACCTGAACGAGCCCACTCTCTTGATGGATTTCTTGACCGTGGCTTACGACGTTGGTGAGTGATGGTGCCAAGGATGTGTAGAGTTGACCCTTGGGGTTTAGGGAAGAAATGATGGTGCAGGAAAGAAGACCCCCCCGGGTCTCCAGAAAGAGGTTGGGTGAACCCGTCGGCATCTGGCCTCACATCTGGTGGCGCTTCTGCTGGGTCTTCCGATAAATAGCTCTAACTCCCTTTTTTTTTTACTTCTCCTGCTTGAGCAGGGCATTAGACTAGATGACCTCCAAGGTCCCTTCTGACTTGCTTCTTCTTCACTCTGCTTTATGCCTCTCTTTCAGGTGGAGCCATCAGCCTTCTGGCCTTAAATGGACTCTTTGTTTTGATCCTCCAACATAATCTGTAAGTGTCTTAGCAGGTCCTAGGGAAAAAAAAATCCCTATTCTTTTTTTTTTTAAACAAGTTTTATTAATTTTTCAAATTTTTTGCATCCAAGTATTTAGGAAGCAGCGTGGTGAAAGGGTAGCCAATAGTCCAATAACAAAATCATTCATGTATATCTCAGGTTACCTCAATAAGGCCTCCCTCTCTATTTCCCACAAATATTATATCGTATTCATAGGAATAGATTTCTAGCTAAAGCTCAATCAATCCATACATTTATCAATAACATTTTTGGTTATACATATCCAAGTCCTGTTTTTAGGTTAATTCCAATTAACATATTCCAATTTAGCCTTTTATACCCAATGTTTAAGCTTCGGATAGCCCAGCGGTTCTCAACCTGTGGGTCGTGACCCCATTTGGGGTCGAACGACCATTTCACGGGGGTCGCCAAACAACACAGTCCGCCATTTTTTCCCCCTTTTCCCCTCGGCCAGCGCAGGGGGCAGCACCGCGCATGCGCGGGGTAACACAGCGCATGCGCGATGCAGGTCAGGGTCACAGCCTGAAAAAGGTTGAGAACCGCTGGGATAGCCTAAATTTCCCTCATTTCATTATAATTCACATAACTAAAATACACATATTATTCCAGAATTTATCCTCTTTATTGATAATTCTGTTTCTCGTCCTACTAACTCCTCATTTACTAACAAAGTATCTTTCCTTGTCACCAATCTATTTCCATATAACAATTAAAATTATAATCTAACAGATAATTTAATTCCCATTTTTAATTTAATGGGAATTTTAAAAAAAATCCGTATTCTTCAGCCAAAGGTCTTACTTCTCCTATTCACACATTACAGTTCCTTTTTAGACCAGCTTTTGTCTGGCCAGGTGTCTTCCAGATGTTTGGGGACTGATTCCTAGCCAACATGGCCTTTGTTAATTCACACAACTGGAAAGCATCTTATCAGAGATGGGGAGAAGCGGGTCAGGTTCTCCAGTGCTACCTTGCGAAACGTGTTACGCACCATGATCTGGGCAGAGTTTTGTTTTTGTTTTTTTAAATTTCTAGACTCGAATGCAGCCAATATTTTATCATGAGAGCTTGCCTCTTGATCGTGGCTTAGTTATTTAAATAGCTAATGGGCCCTGCAGCCTGAGAAAGCTGAAACCCTGATCGAGCCTGCTAGCCACCCTCTGTTTTTTCTACCTAACAAAGTTGTAAGGAGAGTTCTCTTTTGAGCTTCTGTTCTGAAAATTGGGGAGCCTATAATTACAAGGGTCTTCAAACGTGGCCCTTGGATGACTTGTGGACTTCAACTCCCAGAATTCCTCAGCCAGGCACGCCGGCCTGAGGAATTCTGGGAGTTGAAGTCCACAAGTCATAAAAGGCACGCTGGCCTGAGGAATTCTGGGAGTTGAAGTCCACAAGTCATCCAAGGGCCACGTTTGAAGACCCCTGCTCTACTGGGAATGTTGGAAAACAACCTTCTTTAAGTCAATCTGTTGTTGAGATTTTGCTGTTGTTGTTGTAGGGAGTATCCAGAATTCTACACGAAACTGTACAGTCTCCTGGACCCCTCCATCTTCCACGTAAAATGCCGTGCACGCTTCTTTCGTTTATTGGATTTGTTCTTATCTTCTTCGTAAGTCACAAGTTTGATGCTTCCCCAAGACCTGCTTTGTATTGTGTTTCCCACCAGTATCCCATAATAACTTGGGTGTAGGGTTTGTTTCCTTGTATGCATCTCCAGCCCAACTCCTGGGGGGTGGGGGAAACCCCAAAGAATCAATGAGGCCAGCTTCCTTCGTTTTTTGACCTTGGTTAGCGACCGCCTTTGGGACCAGCCCTTTGGTTGTTAAACGAAGCTAAGTCAAACTATGATCTGTGCTTACGAATATGACTTCCGCTTTCCTTCGTTTTGTTGGCCTGCAAAGGTCTTCTGTGCAAGGGTTGGCCATAAAATTATTTTTTCGTTACCACTGTGACTCTAGTCTAGACAGTCCCCAAACAAGGCAGTCGCTAAACGGGAACTGACTAGAGCAGGGGTCCTCAACCGTGGCAGCTTTAAGCCTTGGGGAGGCTGGCTGAGGAATTCTGGGAGTTGAAGTCCCCAAGTCTTGAAAGTTGCCAAAGTTGGAGACCCCTGAACTGTAGGGCTTTATTCATTCAGGATTGACCGCTTCTAAACAGGAAGGTTATTTTTAAGGAACTTTAGGCTAGCCTCGTGGACTTGTGTGGGTTATGGGTAAAAAGTAGCTTTCTCTTAGTGTCCTTGTCTCTTCTGTTTGTGGGGCCCTTGGTGCTCCCAGAGCTTGGCTGTTTTCTGGCAGACATTTCATGACCCAGCTAGGTAACATCATCAGTGCTGGAAAGGAGTGGAGTTTGTTTTCTGTTTATGGACGAGTGGTTTGCCCTGTCAGGCTTGGTGGGAGTGTTCTTGGTGGTTCCTTGATTAGGAGGTAGTTTGCTGTTCGCTTGTTTGTTTGTGTTGGTGGTTCCTTGATTGGGGAAGTGTACTGGGGTATAAACAGAGAGCAAACCCCACTCCCTTCTAGCACTGATGATGTTGCCTGGTTGGGTCACGAAACGACTGCAAGAAAATGGCCAAGCTCAGAGAGCACCAAGGACCTCACAGTCGGTCTCCTCCTCCTCCTCCTCCTCCTCCTCCTCCTCCTCCTCCTCCTCCTCCTCCTCCTCCAGCTGTCAAATAAAGATATTGGATTATCTGAAAGTAGTCTGGCCAAAGTCTGGTTTTTCTCCCCCTCCTCCTCTTCCTTCCTTCCTTCCCTCCTCCCTCCCCCCTCTCATTTTCCTCCCTCCCTCCCTCCCATTTTCCTTCCTTCCTTCTCTCCTCCCTCCCTCTCATTTTCCTCCCTCCCTCTCATTTTCCTTCCTTCCTTTCTCCCTCCCTCTCATTTTCCTCCCTCCCTCCCTCCCATTTTCCTTCCTTCTCTCCTCCCTCCCTCTCATTTTCCTCCCTCCCTCTCATTTTCCTTCCTTTCTCCCTCCCTCTCATTTTCCTTCCTTCCTCCCTCCCTCCCTCTCATTTTCCTTCCTTCCTTTCTCCCTCCCTCTCATTTTCCTTCCTTCCTTCTCTCTCCTCCCTCTCATTTCCCTCCTTCCCTCCCTCTCATTTTCCTTCCTTTCTCCCTCCCGCCCTCCCTCCCTCTCATTTTCTTTCGTTCCTCCCTCATTTTCCTCCCTCCCTCTCATTTTCCTTCCTTCCTTTCTCCCTCTCATTTTCCTTCCCTCCCTCCCTCCCTCCCTCTCATTTTCCTCCCTCCCTCTCATTTTCCTTCCTTCCTTTCCCTCCCTCTCATTTTCCTTCCCTCCCTCTCATTTTCCTTCCTTCCTTTCTCCCTCCCTCTCATTTTCCTTCCCTCCCTCCCTCCCTCTCATTTTCCTTCCTTTCTCCCTCCCTCCCTCCCGCCCTCCCTCCCTCTCATTTTCTTTCGTTCCTCCCTCTCATTTTCCTCCCTCCCTCTCATTTTCCTTCCTTTCTCCCTCCCTCCTTCCTTCCCTTCTCAGTCCCTTCCTCCTCCTCCTCCTCTCTGCAAACTCTACTCCCTTCTCTGACGGATGACATTACCTTGCTTGCTAATGAAATGTCTGCAAGAAAACCGCCCCGTCTTCAAGGAAGGCACAAACCAAGAGTCCCGAGGGACTGCACGGTTCAGCCCTGAGCTTACGAATATTCTCTTGGCCTCTTCCGTTACTTCCAACAGGCACTTGCCGGCGTATCTGGTGGCAGCCTTTGCCAAGCGCCTCTCCCGCCTGGCGCTCACCGCCCCTCCTGATGGCTTGCTGATTGTCATTCCTTTCATCTGTAACCTCATGAGGAGGCATCAGTCGTGCCAGGCGCTCATCCACCGGCCCAACGGCCCTGCAGGTGAGAACAGCGCAGCTCAAAAAGGCTGTGTGTTTTCACTCCCTCTGTTGAGGTTTGACTGACTTGGGGAAGGAAGGGTGAAACCTGCAAATTTGTACCGACAGCCTGGACTGTATCTCCTCAAGGATCTGGGGAAGACACTGGAGAACATCTGGCTGGCTTTTTCTAGTTTTGCTTGCTCGCCGCACAAGGCAGCCCCACAAAGATCTTTGCGATTAATACCACTTTACAAGGCCTTGGTAAGGCCACACTTGGAATACGGCATCCAGTTTTGGTCACCACGATGTAAAAAAGATGTTGAGACTCTGGAAAGAGTACAGAGAAGAGCAACAAAGATGATTAGGGGACTGGAGGCTAAAACATAAGGAACGGTTGCTGGAATTGGGGATTATTTATTTTATTATTATTTATTTTATTTAATTAGATTTCTATGCCACCCTATTCCAAGAACTCAGGGCGGCTCACAACATGGATACTAACATGAAGAAATCTGGTATAAAATACATTGTAAAACCCATTAATTAAAAACCAATCATCCAAAGACAGACATACAACATACATACACTGGCTGGGGCAAGGTGTTAACTGTTAGTTTAATGAAGAGAAGGACAAGGGGGGACATGATAGCAGTCTTCCAATATCTCAGGGGCTGCCCCAAAGAAGAGGGAGTCAAGCTATTCTCCAAAGCGCCGGAAGGCAGGACAAGAAGCAACAGATGGAAACTAATCAAGGAGAGAAGCAACCTGGAACTAAGGAAGAATTTCCTGACAGTGTGGACAATTAACCAGTGGAACAACCTGCCTCTAGAAGCGGTGAATGCTCCAACACTGGAAGTTTTTAAGAAGAGACTGGACAACCATTTGTCCGAAATGGTGTAGGGTTTCCTGCCTGAGCAGGGGGTTGGACCAGATGACCTCCAAGGTCCCTTCCAACTTTTATTATTATTATTATTATTATTATTATTATTATTATTATTATTATTTCTATCCCAGCCGTTCCCCACAATGTGGCTTCAGCAAGAGGGTTTCCTTAGAAATTGGGGTTTGAAGAGAAACATCTGCCATCTCTTGGGATCGTGGAAGGCAAGGAGAAGTCCTCACACCCCTGGAGCTACCAAGCTGTCATTGGTGGCTTATTCTGGTTTTCATTCTTTTCTCTTCTTCAGAGATGCCGGAGGATCCTTACAGGATGGAGGAAAAAGACCCCTTGGAGAGCAGGGCTCTGGAAAGCTCCTTGTGGGAAATAAAAGTAGGTTTTCATCTAAGAGGAACTTGAGGACATAGTGCAGTGGTTCTCAACCTTTTTAATGCCGCGACCCCCCCCCAACCGGTCATAAGTCGAGGACTACCCAACCGGTCGTAAGTCGAGGACTATTTCCCTGCCCGGGAGCGCCGCGCATGCATTCAAGAGAGTCTATTCTATTAGCTTTCAAAAGCCAATAGAATAAGAGGGAGTAGCACAGCTAAGGAAAAGGGGGGGGGGAAATGGCGGACTGCATTGTTTGGCGACCCCCGTGAAATGGTCGTTCGACCCCAAATGGGGTCGCGACCCACAGGTTGAGAACCGCTGGCATAGTGGGATTCTGGCTTCATAAATCCGGGAGGGGGGAAAGGCAGATTGAGTGAGCAACATCTGCACCAGCACAAACATCTGTGCCTTTAGCAGTCACTTGATCCACCAAGAACACTCCCCAACCCTGACAGAGCAAGCCAGTAGTATATAAACAGAAAACCCTACTGATGATGTTGCCTAGTTGGGTGATGAAAGGTCTGCAAGAAAACCACCAAGCTCATAGAGCACCAAGAACCCCACAATCCTCCTCCTCCTCCTCCTCCTCCTCCTTCCTGCACTGATGATATTCCCTAGTTGGGTCATGAAACATCTGCAAGAAAACTACCAAGCTCAGAAGGCACCAAGGACCTTATAGTTCTCCTCCTCTCTGTTCCCCCTCCCCTTCCTTCACTCTGCAAAACCCACTCCCTCCTGACACTGATGATGTTGCCTAGTTGGGTTATGAAACGTCTGCAAGAAAACAACCCAGCTCAGAGAGCACCCAGGACACCACAGTCACTTGATCTGCCATCTTTATTTCTTATTGATGGGCTTTATAACCCACCACCCACTCTCAGGATGAAGAGAGTTGGGTCTGTGGTTTCACAGTCCAGTGCTGAAAGAACTTGGTAATTTGTCAAGGTGGATATTCATGCGAGTCCACCCTTTCTTCCTGTGTTCTCCAGACACTGCAGAACCATTATCATCCTGACGTTGCCAGGGCTGCTGCTGAAATTAACCTGCCTCTCTCTGTGGTGGAACAGGATTTGTCCGAGATCCTAGAACTGACAGCCTTTGAGGTAAGTATGTCCCTATGAATCTGGGTCCTCGTTTTACCGATCTGGAAGGACGGAAGGCTGAGTCAACCCTGAGCCGGTCAGGATTGAACTCCTGGAGTGAGCAGTGAGTTATCCTGCAGAGCTGCATTCTAGCCACTGTGGAGGGAGGGAAGGAAGGAAGGAAGGAAGGAAGGAAGGAAGGAAGGAAGGAAGGAAGATAGCTTGAATGGAGGGAGTTGAAGTCCACGAGTCATGAAGGGGCCATAGTTCCCTCATGTTGGCTCAGGAATTCTGGGAGTTGAAGTCCACAAGTCATGAGAGGTTTCCCCCATGCTGGCTCAGGAATTCTGGGAGTTGAAGTCCCCGAGTCATAAAAGAGCCAGGGTTGCCTAACAAACCTGGATCCAATCCAGCGCTGGCTTTGCAGAACTCTTGCAACAGCCTCGTCAAGTAGAAAACCCTGAAAAGCAAATTAGGAAATCCACACTGGTTTCTCCCAATAATTTTTTTTTTTTTTTTGTCATTCCTCTGTGGCTACAGTGGCAGCCAGTTGGTGTTGTTTTCTCAAATGCACTCTGGGAAAATGTCAAACACAGCCAAGCTGGTATTGATCGTGGGAGAAAAAAAGAAAAAGAAAGTGAGCCAAAAAGAGCGAGTCAACATGGAAAATAAATTGATTTTTTTTCCTTTTCTCCCTCCCTCCTTCTCTCCCCCACCCCCAAAGATATTTGATAAGGACATTAAGAAAGAATCCGCAGACGTTCCATTGGAATATCGGCAAGCCCGAGGCTTCTTTAGGGACAAAGATGATCTCTTTGCAGAATATTTTTCCCTGGAGTGACTGTTTGGGGGTAACAGAATGCAATAAATAACCTTTTTTAAAAAATTTAAAACGTTGGGCGCTGCAATCCTTGGTGATCTACGATTGTGACTGCTTGTTCCTTCCCAGTTGAGAAATGGTTCTGATTTGTTGTGAATTTCAACATTGGCCAGCAGAGAGCAGCAACAGTTGTCGGTCGTTTTAAGGGAAAAAATGAAAGGTCTGCCAGCAAATCATGAAGCTCGGAGAGCATCAAGGGCCCCACCATTGCCCTCACTACAAACCCCATTTCTTTCTAGCACCCATAATGTTACCTAGTTGGGGCATGAAATGCCTGCAAGCAAACCACCAAGCTTAAGAGCGCACCAAGGACCTCACAGTCCTTTTCCTCAAACTCCACTCCCTTCTAGCACTGATGATGTTATCTAGTTGGGTCATGAAATGTCTGCAAGAAAACCAAGGACTCCATACTATGTCTTTTCTGAACCCTTTGAGGAACACAGCCCTGAAATACACTAATTTGTTCTCAGCCTATTTGTTGGCCATGGGTGTTTGTTCCTATCGCTGTTGTTCCTCAAAGTTTGTTCTTACATAACAAGAGAATTTCCATGGAGCTGCGTTTGTCCACAACTCGGACATTTAGCTGGAAGGCAATTCTCAAAACCAGCTGACTGAGCATGAATTCAATAGAGGGGAAAGGGGGAGGACGGGACAGAGAGATCTTTCTAAAGCACAGAATTAAAGCAGAAAGGTGAAGGATTAAACAATAACTGAGAAATGAATTGGAACCACCAGGAATGCTTCCTTCAGTGCATTGGTGAGATCACACATGGATTACTGCATTTGGTCACCATGATACAAAAAATGTTGAGACTTTGGAAAGGGTGCAGAGAAGAGCAACCAAGATGATTAGGGGGCTGGAGGCTGAAACATACCACGAACGGTTGCAGGAATTGAGTTGTGTCTACTTTAATGAAAAGAAGGACTAGGGGGTGACATGATAGCAGTCTTCCAATGTGTAAAGGACCCACCTCCGCTAACCACCCAAGAAAGCAGAACTTCCTGAAACAGGCATTGTCTCAAAAGGAAACTTTTATTAGGGGTTAGTGACAGTAGGGAAGTCAAGGCGAGATCTGGGGGAAATCCCACGCAAACGGTATAGTCAAGCAAGCAATCTTCTCCCACCAAAGTCATAATGTCCATTTGAAATCCAGGCAATCCACAGGTGGCACGGTGTGCGGGTAACTGGCTCAAGTTGGTGCGCAGTCAAGGTGATCTCCAGTTTCCATAGCTGGTAGAAAGCGAAAATAAAATTAAAATAAAGATCCCAAGCAAAATAAAATTCCCCCCTCCCCCCAGCAGAATGGCAGACCCCAAGCATATATGCAGGAAAAACAATTAAGGGTTTTGTGGACTTGACATGCGGCCCCCCCTAGAATGGGAAATCCACCTAGATAGAAGACAAAAAGGGAACAGAAACAAATAATACAGGCGTTATCAATTATACAGGATATTGAGAGTGGAAGTGTCTTAAAAGTTTAGGGGCTGTAACATCTTTCTTGTTCACCCACTCGTATTTGTGAGAATATTTTGATGTTGTGGTCTCTGCAACCACTAGCAAAATGTTCTTTTCTTCTACCCCTCCAAATAAAATGGCTTAACAAGAAGGAATTCGTCTCTTAACAGTGATTTGTTGAACACTGCTGGAATATTTTTCTGAATAAAGAAAAAAAAAGCCGATTGGTTAATTCTGCCCGTCGTTGTCCTACCCTGTCTGGAGGGCGCAACTTGGTGGAAAAGGTTGAGAAGGGGTCTCATTAAAAGTTATTAAAATCCTTATGATGGGGATATAAATGTATCGGACCTCTTTTGAAAACATTTAACTGTAGGTAGGAAAGAGTTCCAATAATAGAAAAAGGAAGAAATAGTTTCAAATTTGAGTCAATTTCTTTCACTGGGCAAAACACTATGTATCAGAAACTCTATTACAACATTTTAGCAGAATCCCTAGGAAAAAAAAAAGCATTCTGTTGCAAGAAGAGACCATCCCTATCAACACCCCCCCACCCCACCCCGGAGGTGGCTGATGGAACTTGTAATCCTAGAAAGCAAAGCAAAACAAACCAGTCCTGGATTTATTTCTTTTTTCTTAAAGAAAAAAAGACTGGGGAAAAAATAACAAATTCAAAATAAAACCAAGGGCTGCCTGGCAAGATTGTGACAAGGTGGAGAAGATGCAAACAAACAAAAAACAGAAAAAGAGCTTTGAATTTTAGGTGGAGGGGACAACCCACCCACCAGAAGGGCAATCTGTTGCAAGAGTAGCAATTCCCATCACCCCCCCCAAAAAAGGCCGGCTAATGGGACCTGTAGTCCAAAGTTTCTCCTATCCTGTACATATAACCATAATTTTATTATTATTTTTTTTGCTATGTATGACATGTTCAGATTTTTTTTGGTTAAAAACTGAGCATTTTACGCAAGGGTGGGGGAAACCTGCTCAACAGGAGCAAAAAAAAAAAAGCATTCTGTTGCAAGAAGAGACCATCCCTATCAACACCCCCCACCCCACCCCGGAGGTGGCTGATGGAACTTGTAATCCAAAGCATTCCTCAGAAGCCCAAAGTCACCCTCTGGGTCGCTCAATCCTAAAAAAGCACTACTTGCAAAAATGATGGGGATGTTTTAAAAAAAAATGGGCCTTTGCAGCGGGGGAGGCGGTGGGGGGGAAGGAGGAGGCAAACCTCCAACCCTATTCCAGCCTCTCATGCACAAGGGGAGAACCGCCGGCTGCCTGACGGATGGGATTTGTAGTCCAAGGCTCCCCTAGGTGAAGAGAAGGCATTGCACGCGCACGCGCACACACACACAAACTCAAGAGCCAGCGTCGCAGTCGCCTAATTGCCTTCACCTGTGCGGCGTAGGCGCACCTGTCGGTGATGAGCCTTCCCGCGCGCCGGCGGCCGTCCCCATGGCAACCGCCGCGCGAGCCCGGGAAGCAGCTGAGCGCTCGCACCTGTGTCCGAGCACGCGCCTTTCCCGCCCAGCGCCCTCGGACCGCCTCGCGGGCGCCTTTCTGCAACGCCCCTCTCGCCCGTGATTGGCTGCTCCGAAAACGCGTCCCTCGGATTGGCTGAACGGTCTGTCCCTCCCTTCTCCGAGAGGCGGGGACAGTTTAAAAAGACGGCGGGCTCCTCAGGCCGAGTGCAAAAAAAAAAAAAAAAAGCAAAGGGAGCGCGCTGCGCAGGCAGCCGACGCCGCTACCGCGTCTCTCTCGGTCCCCTAAAGGGTCGATGCTGCGGGGCGCCGGGGGGCTAAAATGTCTCTCCCCGGCGCTTCCGCGGCCCAAGTCCTCGAGCTCGAGGCCGGGCAGGGCCTTTTGAGCTTTTGAGGTAATTCTAGCGGAGGCTTTTCTAGGTTGTAAGATGCGCGAGGGGAACGCGAGTTCTTTAGCTAATTCATAGCTTCTTGTTCTCCGGGAGTCAGGATAGCACCTGTGGTAATTTTAAGCGCGGCGTTTTTTCTTAGGAGTAAAATGCCAGGGGTGGTTGAGGTAATATCTCCAGGGTGCTTTCTTCAAAGGACGCCAATACCACAGGTTACTAAAGAGATTTATTTTCAGTCTTTCCCTTGGGGAATAACGCAAAGCGCTGTGTCTTGAAGTAATTCTAGCCAAAGCGCAAGTTCTTAAAATTTGGGTGGAACCAAATTCCACCACAGGGGAATAAGAGTTAAAATTAGCTTTAAAGATAAAAATTGCCTCAGGAGCAGCCTTTCCTCTCAGGAATAAAGGGAATTCTTGGAGCCTGGGGGAATTTTAGCCAGGACTTTAAATTCTTAGAATAAAATTGTGGTGGAAGTCAGCCATGTCCTTTTTAAAAAGGAGCAAACCACCACAGGTGAATAAGAGTTAAAATTAGCTTTGTCCTTGCAGTAAGCTGAGGCAATTTTAGCCAGGTGTAGTTAAAAGGGCTAAATTACCACAGGTGAACAAGTAGTAAAATTAGCTTAAAGGCAAAATGGCTTCAGTCCCTGGAGTTGCCCTTTCTTGAATAAAGTCAGCTCTTTGGACCTGAGAAAGTTTTAGTCAAGGCTCAAATCCTTAAAAGTAGCCAAACATGTAGAGGACTAGTGGCTTCAAGTAATTAAAGGCAAAAGTTAACTAAAATTACTTCGGGTCCTGGAGTTGACCTTACTTTCTTGAAATAAAGCTCTTGAAGTAATTTTAGCCAAGGGCACGTTTTAAAATATTGGTGGAATCTAAGGTAATCTCAGCCAAACTACCATAGGCAAGTCAGAATTAATACATAGTTTTAAAGGTAAAGATAAAATTACTCAGGAGCTGACCTTGCTCTCAGGAATAAACTGATTTTTTGGGACCTGAGATAACTTTAGTCGGCTCAAGTCCTTAAAAGAAGCAAAATATGTTGAGGACTACCGGTAGCTACTTCAAGGAACTAAACAGAAAAGTTAACTAAAATTACTTCAGGTCAGGGAATTTGACTTATTTTCTTGAAATAAAGTCAGTTCTTGAGGACTGATATAATTTTAGCCAAGACTTAAGTTCTTAGAGCAGGGGTCTTCAAACTTGGCCCTTTTATGACTTGTGAACTTCAACTCCTAGAATTCCTCAGCCAGCATGCCTAGCTGAGGAATTCTGGGAGTTGAAGTCCACAAGTTATAAAATGGCCAAGTTTGAAGACCTCTGTCTTAGAGTAAAATATTGGTGGAACCTGTGATAATCTCAGCCATGTCCTTTTAAAAGGACCAAACCGCCAAGGGAATAAGAGTTAAAATTAGCTTGGGGTAAAGTCTGAGCCATGTCTTTGCAGGCTAAAAAGAACTTCAAGTAAGTAGATGTGAACGTTAAGTAAAATTACTTCAGGCCCAGGACCTGGCTTAACTCTCAGGAAATTGCTTTAGTACCTGGAGTTGCCCTTTCTTTCTCCCAAGTCAGCTCTTGAGACCTGAGAAAATTTTAGTCAAGGTTCAAGTGCCTAAAAGAAGCAAAACATGTAGTTGCGTGGTCTGAGGAATTCTCAAGGGGACAATGTTCCAATTCATTTTATATTGTCTTCTTTCACTCGTAGGATAAAACACAAAAATTGCTTTTCTAGTCTCTGAACATAAGTTGGTCATTTGGTGATGTTGATTTTTTTTATTTCAAAGGCATGAATCCATATAGACGAAGAAGAAGACATCAACAGTAAGACAGATGGTTTAATTCACTCTCCAGTATATCATGAAAATGTGGAAGTCTGGCAGTTACTGTTTGCAACATGTTTATTCCTGCAAAAATGTTTACAAAGTATCAGTGGTAAAGAGCAGTGGTAGAGCATTCCACATACCAACAAGCATGGCAATGGTGGTGATGCCCCTTTTGGTGGAGGTCTTTCAGTCCCTGAGCTTCCACTCTGTGACACTCACACTGAATGAGCCGGGGAGTCAAACTGCTACCTGTCTCATTGAATCCCTGAACAAACACTGTGGGGGACTCACACTGGAAGTCCTCTGTGGGGTTGCCCTTTCAGTCCCTGAGCCAGCAGTGAGGGCGAATCACACACTGGACGAGTCAACAGCACACACCTACAAGCCTCCTCCAGTGCCTGAGGACCCCCTCAGTGAGACTCAAACTGGAGGGGGATCCTTTGGGATCACCTCCCTCCCACACGGTTGAAATGAGGCGTCCTTGGTGCTCTCTGTGCTTGGTGGTTTTCTTGTAGATGTTTCATTACCCAACTAGGGAACATCATCAGTGCTAGTAGAAGGGAGTGTGCTTTGTCTCAATTTACGTTCCAGTGGCTTCTTTCAGTGTTGTTGAAAATGGCCTTGGAGGTCCTTTGTGCCGCTATTTGTTGTTAGCTTCTTTGACCGTCCCCTGATTGCGGTATTGTTTTCTTGCCATGGCGATGGTTTTTAGAACCCAAAATAAAACTTCAATGGCCTTTTTAATGTTAGATGTGGCCATTGATCTATAAAGAGGTTAGGGTTTTCTAGCTTTGCAGACTGAGCGGAAGAAGAATTGCACACCTGCTGCCAAAAGTTCCTCGAAAGAGACAAGACTTGCTGGGCACGACTGAGGAAGAAACAGAAGCAGAAGAAGAAAGAACAAAGAACAAAGAAGAGAACATGAAAATGACTCCAGCTCAAGCCCTGTTAGCCTCCAATGCTGTGAGGTAAGTTTAGCCGAGTCTTGTATTTTTCAAAATTTTAGGATATAGAGGGAGGTGATGGTCTTCCACTACTTGATGGTCCTTCCTAGGTAAGCAGCACCTGCAACTGAGGTAATAGTAAGCACTGTGTCCTGTGCATTCTTAGGGTAATGTCAGGGGTTTTTTTTATTTCAAAGGTATGTACTCTACACCACCTTAAAGACAGAAGACTTAGTCATCAGCCTGCAGCATTGATGGAAGAAGAAGGAATGGGAAGCAAGAATGAACACGATCTCCATCAAGAATGCTACTTCAGCAAGCTAATCACAACTGAACTTTAGATAATAGATTTTAGAGCATTCTTGCCTGCTGGAAATTTAGCCATGGCGATGGTTATTAGAACCAAAAAAACCCTCCTCAATGGCCCTTTTTAATCCTAGGTGTGGCTGTTGATGGATTATAGATTTTATAGTTTTCTGCCTGACATATCTTTAGCCCTGGCGATGGTTCATAGAACCAAAAATAAAGCCTCATTGGCCCTTTTAAATGACCAGTGTGTGGCCAGTGCTTGGTAAGAGATTTTATAGTTTTCTGCCTCGTGTAAATTTAGCCATGGCAATGGTTCTTAGAACCAGAAAGAAAACCTCAACGGCCCTTTCTAATGACCAGTGTGTGGCCAGTGATTGATAAAATATTTTATAGATTTCTGCCTGCTGTAAATTTAGCCCTGGCAGTGGTTCTTAGAACCAGAAACAAAACCTCAACGGCCCTTTTTAATGCTAGGTGTGTCCGTTGATCCATAGAAGATTTTATAGTTTTTGAGTCTTTGAGATTGAGGGGAGGAGCAGTTGCACACCTGCTGCCAAATGTTCCTCAGAAGAGACAAGACTTGCTGGGCATGGCAGAAGAAGAAAGAAGAAAAAAGAGAGCATGAAAATGTCTCCAGCTAAGCCCTGTTAGCCTTCGGCTGCGATGTGGCCTCCTACGCTGTGAGGTAAGTTTAGCCGAGTCTTGTATTCTTCAAAGTTTTAAGATTATGGAGGGCGGTGGTCCGTTATGTCTAGATAATACCTGTGTCTGAGGTAATAGTAACCACTGTGTATTGTGCATTCTTAAGAGTAAAACCCCAATGGCATCTGAAGTAATGTTAGGGTTTTTTTTATCTCAAAGGCATCTACTCTACACCACCTTAAAGATAGAAGACTTAGCCGTCAGCCTGCAGCATTGATGGCAGAACAAGGAATGGAAAGCAAGAATGGATATGATCTCCATCAAGAATGCTGCTACTTCAGCAAGCCAATCACAACTAACCTTTAGATAATAGATTTTAGAACATCCTTGCCTGCTGTAAATTTAGCCCTGGCGATGGTTCTTAGAACCAGAAAGAAAACCTCATTGGCCCTTTTAAATGACCAGTGTGTGGCCAGTGCTTGGTAAGAGATTTTATAGTTTTCTGCCTGGCGTAAATTTAGCCGTGGCGATGGTTCTTAGAACCAGAAAGAAAACCTCAACAGCCCTTTTAAATGACCAGTGTGTGGTCTGTGCTTGGTAATACATTTTGTAACTTTCTGCCTGGTGTAAATTTAGCCATGGTGATGGTTATTAGAACCAAAAAAATCTCTTCAATGGCCCTTTTTAATCCTAGTCATGGCTGTTGATGGATTATAGATTTGATAGTTTTCTGCCTGGCGTAAATTTAGTCCTGGCGATGGTTCATAGAACAAAAAATAAAGCCTCATTGGCCCTTTTAAATGCCCAGTGTGTGGCCAGTGCTTGGTAAGAGATTTTATAGTTTTCTGCCTGGCATAAAGCTAGCCAGGGTGATGGTTCCTAGAACCAGAAAGAAAACCTCAATGGCCCTTTTTAACGCTAGATGTGTCCGTTGATCTACGGAAGATTTTATAGTTTTTGAGTATTTGAGATTGAGGGGAGGAACAATTGCACACCTGGTGCCAAATGTTCCTCAGAAGAGACAAGACTTGCTGGGCACGGCAGAAGAAGAAAGAAGAAGAGAGCATGAAAATGTCTCCAGCTAAGCCCTGTTAGCCTTCGGCTGCGATGTGGCCTCCTACACTGTGAGGTAAGTTTAGTCGAGTCTTGTATTCTTCAAAGTTTTAAGATTATGGAGGGAGGTGGTCCGTTATGTCTAGATAACACCTGTGTCTGGGGTAATAGTAACCACTGTGTATTGTGCATCCCTAAGAGTAAAACCCCAATGGCATCTGAAGTAATGTTAGGGTTTTGTTTTTTTATCTCAAAGGCATGTACTCTACACCACCTTAAAGACAGAAGACTTAGCCGTCAGCCTGCAGCATTGATGGAAGAAGAAGGAATGGAAAGCAAGAATGAATATGATCTCCATCAAGAATGCTACTTCAGCAAGCCAATCACAACTGACCTTTAGATAATAGATTTTAGAGCATTCTTGCCTGCTGGAAATTTAGCCATGGCGATGGTTATTAGAACCAAAAAAAACCCCTCCTCAATGGCCCTTTTTAATCCTAGGTGTGGCTGTTGATGGATTATAGATTTTATAGTTTTCTGCCTGACATATCTTTAGCCCTGGCGATGGTTCATACCGGTAGAACCAGAAAGAAAACCTCATTGGCCCTTTTAAATGACCAGTGTGTGGCCTGTGCTTGGTAATACATTTTGTAACTTTCTGCCTGGTGTAAATTTAGCCATGGTGATGGTTATTAGAACCAAAAAAATCTCTTCAATGGCCCTTTTTAATCCTAGTCATGGCTGTTGATGGATTATAGATTTGATAGTTTTCTGCCTGGCGTAAATTTATTCCTGGTGATGGTTCTTAGAACCAAAAATAAAGCCTCATTGGCCCTTTTAAATGCCCAGTGTGTGGCCTGTGCTTCATAACAGATTTTAGTTTTCTGCCTGGCATAAATTTAGCCGTGGTGATGGTTCTTAGAACCAGAAAGAAAACCTCAACAGCCCTTTTAAATGACCAGTGTGTGGCCTGTGCTTGGTAATACATTTTGTAACTTTCTGCCTGGTGTAAATTTAGTCCTGGCGATGGTTCTTAGAACCAGAAAGAAAACCTCACTGGCCCCTTTAAATGACCAGTGTGTGGCCAGTGATTGATAAAAGATTTTATAGATTTCTGCCTGCTGTAAATTTAGCCCTGGCAGTGGTGCTTAGAACCAGAAAGAAAAACTCAACGGCCCTTTTTAATGCTAGGTGTGTCCGTTGATCTATAGAAGATTTTATAGTTTTTGAGTCTTTGAGATTGAGGGGAGGAACAGTTGCACACCTGCTGCCAAATGTTCCTCAGAAGAGAGAAGACTTACTGGGCACGGCAGAAGAAGAAAGAAGAAGAGAGCATGAAAATGTCTCCAGCTAAGCCCTGTTAGTCTTCGGCTGCGATGTGGCCTCCTACACTGTGAGGTAAGTTTAGCCGAGTCTTGTATTCTTCAAAGTTTTAAGATTATGGAGGGCAGTGGTCCGTTATGTCTAGATAATACCTGTGTCTGAGGTAATAGTAACCACTGTGTATTGTGCATTCTTAAGAGTAAAACCCCAGTGGCAGCTGAAGTAATGTTAGGCTTTTTTTTTTTATCTCAAAGGCATGTACTCTACACCACCTTAAAGACAGATGACTCAGTCGTCAGCCTGCAGCATTGATGGCAGAAGAAGGAATGGAAAGGAAGAATGAACACAATCTCCATCAAGAACGCTACTTCAGCAAGTCAATCACAGCTGACTTTTAGAAGAACCGCTGACTTTCATTAACAGATCACACTACACATATTAATGCTATCTGCTGCCGTTGGTAGATGTTATCAAATTTCACACATGACCAATGATGACTTTCAGTGCAGTCAAAAGAGATGCACTACTCCTGATTCCACCTGTGCACAGAGCTGACCCCCCCTGTTTAGGCATGGACCCTTGGCACTCCATCAACTCACCTGTGCTCATGCCACAGAGGTTCTCCTCCAGCTTGAGACTCAGCTGGGGATCCTCAGGGATTGGGAGAGGCTTCCAGGCGGGAGCTATTGTCTCCTCCTGTGTGATTCGCCTTGGCTGCTCACTCAGGGACCGAAAGCGTCTCGACCCCAGAGTGTCTTCCAGTGTGAGTCTCACAGAGTATCTGCTCAGGGGCTGAAAGAGCCCCCTCAGGAGCTGAATGGGATGTTTAGGCACATACCCTTGGCCATGCCTCCTTCTCCCCCTGCCCCTCACCTCAGCCCATTTACAGGCAGCTTTCCTCCTCCGCTGCCCTCCCCCAGCCCGTCACCACAACCAATGGGTTCTTGGCCTTCGGCCCGCCAATTCACCCAACGCTCTTTGTCCAGGGCCTTTGGCTGCATGGGATAAGTAGCCCCCAGCCAATCGGGCAGCAGGCAGGAGCCGTGGTGCTGCGGGGGCAGCATGCAATGGGCGATTGCAGGGCCTATGGGCTGCGGCTGCTTCACAATTTTTGGGCCCTTGCAGCTCTGTCACCAGGACTGGAGGGAGGGGGAGTGGTGGCAGGAGTCACAGCCGCTGGGGCCACTGGTGAGGGCAGTCAGGCAAGTGTGTGTTTGTGGGGGACCAGGGAGGGAGGGAGGGGCGGGCACCTCAAGGGGGCTTCACAGAGACTGCTTGGCTTGCAACTCAAACGAAAGAGGGGAGCAGGAGCAAGGCTGGTGCAGGGAACGGCAGGCCGGGGAGGGCGCACAGGTGAAGAGAGGGCTGGGCAGCTTCTGCAATTGTCTTTAGCATGGGAGGGAAAAGGGCAGGTGAACAGCAAGGGCTGGGAGGGCTGCATTTGTGAGTCGTGGGAGGGAAGCGTGGGCAAATGGCAAGGGCTGGGGGGCTGATGGAACTGTGAGCGTCGTGGGAGGGAAGCGAAGGCAAATGGCAAGGACTGGGGGGCTGATGGAACTGTGAGCGTCGTGGGAGGGAAGCGTGGGCAAATGGCAAGGACTGGGGGGCTGATGGAACTGTGAGCGTCGTGGGAGGGAAGCGAAGGCAAATGGCAAGGGCTGGGGGGCTGATGGAACTGTGAGCGTCGTGGGAGGGAAGCGTGGGCAAATGGCAAGGGCTGGGGGGCTGATGGAACTGTAAGCGTCGTCGGAGGGAAGCGAAGGCAAATGGCAAGGACTGGGGGGCTGATGGAACTGTGAGCGTCATGGGAGGGAAGCGAAGGCAAATGGCAAGGGCTGGGGGGCTGATGGAACTGAGCGTCCTGGGAGGGAAGCGAGGGCAAATGGCAAGGGCTGAGGGGCTGATGGAACTGTAAGCGTCGTGGGAGGGAAGCGAAGGCAAATGGCAAGGACTGGGGGGCTGATGGAACTGTGAGCATCGTGGGAGGGAAGCGAAGGGAAATGGCAAGGACTGGGGGGCTGATGGAACTGTGAGCATCGTGGGAGGGAAGCGAAGGCAAATGGCAAGGACTGGGGGGCTGATGGAACTGAGTGTCATAGGAGGGAAGCATGGGCAAATGGCAAGGGCTGGGGGGCTGATGGAACTGTAAGCGTCGAGGGCTGGGGCGCTGATGGAACTGCGAGCGCCATGGGAGGGAAGCGTGGGCAAATGGCAAGGGCTGGGGGGCTGATGGAACTGCAACCGGCCTTGGAAGGGAAGCATGGGAAAGTGGCAAGGGCTGGGGGGCTGATGGAACTGCATCGTGGGAGGGAAGCATGGGCAAATGGCAAGGGCTGGGGGGCTGATGGGACTGCAAGTGTCTTGGGAGGGAAGCGCAGGCAAAAGCCACATGGGCCTTGCTGTTCACCTGTGCACCCGTTCAGCCCGCCGCCCCTCCTGCACCAGCCTTGCTCCTGCTTCCCTCTTTCGTTTGAGTTGCAAGCCAAGCAGTCTCTCTGAAGCCCCCTTGAGGCGCCCACCCTGTGAAGCTCCTGGTCCCCCCAACACACACTTGACTGACTGCCCCCCCCCAGTGGCCCCGGCAGCTGTGATTCCTGCCACCACTCCCCCTCCCTCCAGTCCTGGTGACAGCTGCAAGGGCCCGAAAGTTGCGGCGCAGCCGTAGCCCACTGGCCCTGCGATCACCCATCACACGCTGCCCCCACAGCACCACGGCTCCTGCCTGCCGCCCGATTGGCTGGGGACTACTGATCCCATGCAGCCAAAGGCCCTGGACAAAGAGTGTCAGATGAATTGGCTGGCCGAAGGGCAGAAGGCCCTAAGCAGACACTCTGCGAGACTCACACTGAAGACTCTCTGGAGTCGCCCTGGGAGACCCTTTCAGTCCCTGAGTGAGCAGCCAGGGAGAATCACACTGGAGGAGACGACAGCCCCCGGTTGGAAGCCTCTCCCAGTCCCTGAGGATCCCCAGCTGAGTCTCAAACTGGAGGAGGACCCCGGTGGCACGAGCACAGGCCAGTTGATGGAGTGCATTTCCCAGGAGAAAGGCTGCACTGCTCCTGAGGCCATCTTGACTCACACCAGACACCCACCGAAGGCAGAGGTGACGCCAAGGCACTCCTGACGGGGGTCTTGGTCATCTGTGAAACTCACTCTGAATGAGAAGGCAGAGAGTCGGCCCCCAGGCTCATTCAGTCCCCGAGCAGAGACTCCGTGAGACTCACACTGGAAGGGAGACCCTTTCAGTCCCTGAGGGAGCAGCAGGGGTGAATCACTCTGTTGGAGTCAACAGCGCTCAACTACAAGCTTCCTCCAGTGCCTAAGGATCCCCAGCTGCGTCTCAATCTGGAAGGGAATCCATTTGGATGGCCATTATTGCCCTCTCATTAAATTAATAACTAGATTTGTTGCTAGGGTGAGACATTAGATCCTCAAACTGGAGAATAAATCTGTGTGGCCCTTTTTAATTCTAGATGTGGCCATTGAAACCCTGAGTAGATTTCTTGCTGGGCTTAATTTAGGCCTGATGTTGGTTCTTAGAACCAGAAAGAAAACCTCATTGGCCCTTTTAAATGACCAGTGCTTGGTAAGAGATTTTATAATTTTCTGCCTGGTGTAAACTTAGCCATGGCGATGGTTCTTAGAACCAGAAAGAAAAACTCAATGGCTGTTTTTAACGTTACGTGTGGCCAGTGATTTATAAAATATTTTATAGTTTTCTGCCTGGCGTAAATTTAGCCATGGCGATGGTTCTTAGAACCAAAGAAACCACCTCAATGGCCCTTTTTAATCCTAGGCATGGCTGTTGATGGATTATAGACTTTATAGTTTCCTGCCTGGCATATCTTTAGCCCTGGCGATGGTTCTTAGAACCAAAAATAAAGCCTCATTGGCCCTTTTAAATTACCATTGTGTGGCTAGTGACTGATAATAGATTTTATAGTTTTCTGCCTGGCATAAAGCTAGCCAGGGCGATGGTTCTTAGAACCAGAAAGAAAACTTCAACGGCCCTTTTAAATGACCAATGTGTGTCCAGTGCTTTGTAACAGATTTTATAGTTTTCTGCCTGGCGTAAACTTAGCCATGGTGATGGTTCTCAGAACCAGAAAGAAAACCTCAACGGCCCTTTTTAATACTAGGTGTGGCCAGTGATTGATAAAAGATTTCTATTTTTCCGCCTGGGAATAATTTTATCCTTGGCTGTTGTTTAAAATGTGTTAGTTACGTTTTGACTGGTAAATAATCATGACACACAGTATGCGGCCGTCACCCCAATAATTCTGATTTCTTCTGTCACACACATTTATCTTTTGGTTTCTGAAATATCTCTAAATGGGATTCAGACTTGGTAACGTTCTGTTTGACGTGTATTTTTTGTAACGTGTATTTTTTGTAATAAAGCTGAGTTTTACTCCTGTTTTACTGTTGTTAAATAGTTGTGATGCTTATGGTAGACATTTTTATCTTTTGCTTGTTTTTATGAATCCTTTATGTATCTGTTCTTATCATCATCATCTCACCAAGAGATACCTGTTGTGATATTCACGTATTTGAACACTGAAGTTGTGTTTTCTTTCTTCTGAGAGAAATCTTTTGAGGACAACTGTTGTTTCTTTTACATCTCACCTTTTTATCAAAAACGTCATTTTAAATTAGCGAACTATTTAACCCACCGCGATATTGTATCATTGCTTTTGTAACTTTTACAATAATAAAAGTGTGACTTTTTAATCCTTAAAAATATTGTATGATATTTTTATGCATTTTATCTTTAGGACTGTATTATGTTTTGAATTGTACAAACTGTTGCAGCTGGGTTATGCCTGGAAGATGTGATGCTTGTGTTAAACAATAAAGTATTAGGAACTCTTTTCAACTATATTTGTGATCCTGCAGGGAGGAGCTTGGACCTGTTGGACACCTTGTAAGAACATAAGAACATAAGAAGAGCCATGCTGAATCAGGCCTAAGCCCATCGAGTCCAGCATTCTGTGTCACACAGTGGCCCACCAATTGTACATGGGGATCTTGAGCAGAAAGAGAAGGCAAAACCCTCCCTTTCCCTTGACCCCCAACAAATGGTACTCAAGGGAATCCTGCCTGCCTCAACCAACATAGAGGCGGCACATGGACATCCGTTTTAATAACCACCGATACACTTTGCATCCATGAATCTATCTAGCCCTGCCTTGAAGCTGTCAAGGCTGACAGCTGTCACGACCCCTTCTGGAAGTGAATTCCATAAATCAACGACCCTCTGGGTGAAGAAATATTTCCCTTTATTTGTCCTCACTTTCTTAGCTATGAGCTTTAGGGAGTGCCCCCTTGTCCTGGTATTGCGTGATAGAGAAAAGAATTTTTCTCTATCCACCTTTTCTATCCCATGCATGATTTTATACACTTTGATCAAGTCACCCCTTAAACGCCGTCTTTCAAGGCTGAAGAGACCAAGGCGTTGCAATCTGGTTTCATAAGGGAGGCGCTCCATTTCCTTGATCATTCTTGTTGCCCTTTTTTGCACCTTTTCCAGCTTGTGTTTCTGCTCTTCGCTGAAGTCACTGGGGATAATCTTTTGTAAGGATTTGGGGTTTTGGTGTATTCAGAAATGTCCTGTTCTACCCAAAAAAAAACTTCCAATGAAATTATTTTTGCACTTTTCATAACATTATTTTTGATCTCTCTCTCTCTCTCTCTCTCTCTCTCTCTCTCTCTCTCTCTCTCTCTCTCTCTCTCTCTCTCTCTCTCTCTCTCTCTCTCTCTCTCTCCTCTCTCTCTCTCTCTCTCTCTCTCTCCAGTAACTTTTTCTGCTGTACCTTAGTAAAAAGATGCCATGGACCTCTCTGGCCACAGGAGGGCAGCATTCCCGGTTTTGCCATCCTCCGTGTCCTATTAGAAATGAAAGTTTATCTTTTATATAAGCCACTCCAGGGTTTCTTTGCCAAATGTCACAGCACACACTGGCCACAGGAGGCAGACTTTGCTGCTTTGACTCAGTTTTATGGCTGTTTGCCTTATTAAGTCTATTCCTTTAATCAAAGGTGTACACTGAGTGCCCCTAGGGAAAAAAGCACCAAGTTGTAGGAATCAAAATAAGTCCCTAGAATTCTTTTTTTTTTTTTGAGTCCATTTTTGTTTAATGTTATTTTAAAAAAAAATCAGGTGACTATCACAACATAAGTGATTAAAATGCAATTACAGTTCTTATTCCACTGTCTAAACAGTCAAGGTTCACTTTCCTATTCAGAGAGTAGAAAGTTGGGGAGGGGGAAAACTCAAAGGGGGGAGAGAGAGAGAGAGAGCAAGAGAGAGAGAGAGAGACATAAAAAAAATCCTTGCGTCACATTTTCTCTTCTACATTTTAAAGCTGTTCTCACAGAGACGGCTTCTACTCACACTTCAGGAAATTCAGTTGTAAATAAAATTGAACCTGCTCAAAAGTTGCGGAAGGCTGGAATGATAGGACCGTAGCCTGGCGCGTTGTCGTAAAGCTCAAATAAAGGAGCAGCGACTAGCTTGTAGTTTTTGGGGACCGCAAACAAAGCTTTTTCTTGGAGCTGAACCAAGAAGAGTTTCTTGTGCTCTTTTGGTTTTGTAATATGAGCTGGAATATAAGGGTACTGTGGGGGCTCAAAATTCGGTCGCCACCAGTTACCAATGCAGTCATCAATGACCCAGTCTTGAAGGACGCCATCTTGACGACCTAGTATCTCCGTCATTAAACGTTTAAGACCTTCTACCTCATCTTCTCCTGGATTAAGTTCACCACCTGGCAGTTTGAAGAAGGTTGTGCCCAACTGCAAGAGCAGCACGTGAGGCAATCTATGTTCGTGCACAATGAGGACCCCCTCGACAGTCCGCCTCATCCCAATCTTGTCAAATTCTTCCCTCATGCGCTGGAATCGGGCGGCTACTGAACTGTCCTTCTCGTAGAGGGGTTCCTTGGTCCCAAAGGTATAATTTGTCAGTGGGTACCTGTAGGTTTGGGTCAGGAGCAGTGGTGGGATTCAGCCAGTTCGCACCACTTCAGCAGAACCGTTAGTTAATTTTTTGTTGCCCAGGCCCAGAACGGACTTCCGGAAGCAGCATCCACACAGAGAACTGGTTGTTCACCTATTTGAATCCCACCACTGGTCAGGAGTAGGTTGATGGTCCGCTCGAGGGTGAGGGGCTTGCTCTGCTGGATGTATTTGTTCCCGAACTGGTTGACCCCGCGGGGCCAGCCGGTCTGGGAGCGGTTGGGCGGCACGACGGACATGGCGGAAGCGGGCCGGCTCACAAGGCCACCAGCATTCCCCGGCCGCGCGGATGCTCCAAGGCGCCCTTCCCTCACGCCGCGCTCCTCTCACCAGTCCCTAGAATTCTTGATCAGGGGTTGATGAAAGGTGTCCACGAGAGGGCAGACTTTCCTGTTTTTATTAGCTCTGCTTGGGTGAAGAGAATCCAAGTCCTGCCACAAGATCTCCCACTTGCTATTGGCACAGCCTCCACAAAACAACACAACTCCATATTTTGAGCTGGAGCACAGGCTTGAACCAGAGGACATTTCCCCCCAAATCCCGAATTAAGCACAAAAAAAAAAAACCAGCTGAAAGGAGAATAGTTTCAACAAGCATAACACACAAGATTGAATTGGTTAATCATTTCTTTAGCAAGCAATCTTTTCCAGTAAAGGTTACACTATTTGCTTCAATTTGCAAAAACCTTGATTTCTGCTTCCGTGTTCAGTAGAGTATTGCTCTTAATATGCAAATAAAGCAGCCAGATCTGCAGAGACCCAGTCCCATAGAAGCACGCTGAAAACATTGCCCTATAGGCTCTCCTGTTCAGCAAGGGGGTTGGACTAGGAGACCTCTGAGGTCCCTTTCTAGCCCCATCATCCTACAATTTTATGTCAGCTAGTCCCAGTTTTAATTTAAGCACATCCTTGCAGTTTGATGTTTACATTTTTGCATTGGGGGAAACTATATAAATAATGCTTGTTCCAGGTCTGGCTATATTCACATTTGCAAAACAAAAAAAAATCTCTTATCCTATCAGACTTTTTATTATCCAGCTTGCTCTTTAAGTACCTTCTCATTTCTGGAGAGGTTTATCTCCTCCGGAATGAATAACCAGAAGACAACCTCTTTGGAAAATAAAAAAATAAAAAAAAAGTCTGGGAAAGATCATGTATGCATTTAAATGGCTCATTCTCTTTTTGGAAAAGCAGGAAGTATTTTGTTGCATGTAAATTAATGGCTCCCTTTTTGCATTTATAATTGCCCAGAAGAACAGATGGGATAACTTTCTTGCGAATCAATTCAGCCATAAAAGAAAATATCATGAAATATGTGGAGCCCTGGGTGGTCCCTGAGCTTGGGGGTTCGTTTGCTTGCAGTCATTTCATTACCTGACGCGGTAACGTGGTCAGCGCCAGTGAGTGTGGGGCTCGCGCCCTATTTACATCCCCACCAACACGGATAGGTCAGCTACTCTACATAAAACAGTAAGCAAACCTCAGCTGCACCGATTCAGTTAGTGAACCATCTGCAAGGAAACCACTGAGCTGGGAGACCATTGAGGACCCCCACAGTTCAGCCCTATGCTTCAGAGACTCTCTTCTGTTGATATGTCGAAATAGATTCATTTTGGGTATGTGGGGAGGGAGGGAGGGAAGGGGGGGAGAGAGGAAGGAAGGAGAAAGGAAGGAAGAGGGAAGGATGGAGGGAGAAAGGAAGGAAGGAAAGGGAGGGTGGAAGGAGGGAGGGAGGAAGGAAAGGGAGAGCAGAACAAGGGAGAGAGGGAGAAAGGAAAGGGAGAAAGGAAGGAAATGGGAGGGACGGAGGAAAGAAGGAAGGACGAGGGAAGGAGGGAGGGAGAAAGGAAGGAAAGGGAGGGTGGGAGGAGGGAGGGAGGAAGGAAAGGGAGAGTGGAACAGGGGAGAGAGGGAGAAAGGAAAGGGAGAAAGGAAGGAAACGAGAGGCGATGGAGGAAGGAAGGAGAAAGGAAAGGAAGGAAGAAGGAAGAGGGAAGGATGGAGGGAGAAAGGAAGGAAGGAAAGGGAGGGTGGAAGGAAAGGGAGAGTGGAACGGGAGAGAGGAGAAAGGAAAGGAGAAAGGAAGGAAAGGGGAGGGATGGAGGAAAGAAGGAGAAAGGAAAGGAAGGAAGGAAGAGGGAAGGATGGAGGAGAAAGGAAGGAAGAAAAGGAGGGTGGAAGGAGGGAGGGAGGAAGGAAAGGGAGAGCGGAACAAGGGAGAGAGGGAGAAAGGAAATGGAGAAAGGAAGGAAGAAGGAAACAGGAGGGACGGAGGAAAGAAGGAGAAAGAAAGGAAGGAAGGAAGAGGGAAGGATGGAGGGAGAAAGGAAGGAAGGAAAGAGGGTGGAGGAAGAAAAGGGAGAATGGAACAAGGCAGAGAGGGAGAAAGGAAATGGAGAAAGAAAGGAAATGAGAGGGATGGAGGAAGGAAGGAGAAAGGAAAGGAAGGAAGGAAGAGGGAAGGAGGGAGGGAGAAAGGAAGGAAGGAAAGGGAGGGTGGAAGGAGGGAGGGAGGAAGGAAAGGGAGAGCAGAACAAGGGAGAGAGGAGAAAGGAAAGGGAGAAAGGAAGGAAACGGGAGAGATGGAGGAAAGAAGGAGAAAGGAAAGGAGGAGGGAGGTTATCAGATTGGCAGTTAAGAGTTTCAAAAAAGATTCTTGAAACCCTGCCAATGAAAATGCAAACATGCCATAAGGCAGGAGGAAGGGAGGGAGAAAGGAAATTGAGAAAGAAAGGAAAGGGAGGGAGGGAAGGAAGGAAGGGAAAGGAAAGGGGTAGTGAGGAAGGAAGGAAGGAAGGAAAGGAGAGAGGAAGGAAATGGAGAAAGGAAGGAAAGGGGGAGGGAGGAAAGAAGGAGAAAGGAAGGAAGGGAGGAAGGAGAAGGAAAAAGAAAAGGAGGGAAGGAAGGAAGGAAGGAATTTGAGTACTATTGAGTACTTTGGGCCCAAAGCCCACAAGCCAGTTAAATCTGCCAGGGCCCAACCACACTAAGCCAGGCAAAAGCCATCATATCTAACGGTCAGAATCCCTGCTGCCTCGTATCCTGTGCTTGTTTGCGCCAGGATGGGACATCAGTCTCTTTTCATTGGACCAGAAAAACAGACGTAGCCCAATCTGTACCCTGGTCTAAAACAGACTTACTTTTTCAGTCCCCCCCCCTTTCTATTTGGTTGCTTAGAAGAAGAAGAACCAGTAGACAGGGTGGGGTTGACTGGGTTGAACTGTTCTCTTTCTTTTTTTTTTTTTTTTTTTTTAATAATTTTTTATTAAAATTTTTTATAAAAAACTTTTAACAATTATAACATAGTAACCTATTAACTCAACTGAAAACAAACAAATTACATAATAAAAATAAACAATACAAAGAACTGCTCGGAACCCCCCTCCAGAACACCCTCCACCAGCCCACTCCTCTTGTATTTTCGCTCCTCCTCCTCGCCATCCAAAACACTAGCTACAATTCTACCGAGCATCCTACAAAAATTATCTAATCCCTAAGCCCCCAACTACAGTTGAGAAACATAAGCTAACGTATATTATCTCCCTCCCCCCTCCCCCCCCCGACTTCCCAGAATGAATACAGGGTAAAAACACAAGAAACCTCACTAAACTACTATATTAAACTATTTAACTATATATCAAATCTAATTCTTTCAACTGATATTTCTTTTGCATATAATCAATCCATTTCTTCCAGTCCATCAAAAAACGTTTCATTTGAGTGGTTCTTCAGGTATGCCGAAATCTTAGCCATCTCCACAAGATGGGTAACTTTTAATGTCCATTCTTCAATAGATGGTATTTCAGATGACTTCCAATATTGTCCCACCAACAGTCTTGCAGCAGTAATCAAGTTCAAAATCAACTTAGTCTCTGTGGTGGAACAATCCTTTGTAATACCCAACAAAAACAACTGTGGTACAAACTCAATACGCTTTTTCAAAATATTTTGAAGAATCCACCATATTTTTATCCAAAAAGCCTTAATTTTTTTGCAAGACCACCAAATGTGAAAGTAAGTAGCGTCCATAGAGTCACATCGCCAACATTTGGGTTGCAAATTTGGATACATAGACGATAATTTTTTGGGATCTAAATGCCATCTGTAAAACATTTTATAAAAATTTTCTCATAGATGCTGAGCTTGTGTAAATTTAACATTTTTCACCCATATTCTTTTCCAAGTTTCCATCATAATTGGGTGGCCGAAGTTACCTTCCCATTTAATCATACAGTCTTTAATTAATTCAGTTCCAGAATCAATTTCAATTAAAGCATCATATATTCTTTTAATATGCATCTTTCTTTGATCTCTAATTTGTATAATTAATTTTTCATCATCCTTTAAAGAAAAACCCATCTTGACATCTCACATTAGAGGCTCCATCGACGAGGCGAAGCCACCGGAAGTCCGAACTGTTCTCTTTCTTGATTGACTGGAGAAGGCCGTTTCAATTCTCTGCCAGACCAGGGAGATCTTTATGTAACTCCGTTTATTCAGTTATTCTGAAATGTTGTTCCCGGAATATAATTAGGTCAATTAATGTGCCCGTAATACATTACCCTCACGCCTCCTTTCAGCTGAATTTTCCCTGGCTGTGCAGGAAAATTTACATAACATATTTTCGATGCACAGGCCTTGATACCCCCAGACCCTCATTTGCCAGGAAAATGCAGCCCAGGCTGTGTGCCTTTTCTTTTGCACCTGGAGGTGTCTGCTGAAATTTCTGGAGGCAACTATTGCAACTAATACATTTTTTTAAAAAATATATATATTAATGGCTGCACTTAGCGTTCACGTGGCATTTGGAGCAGGGCAAAAAAAAAAAAGAAGAAGGTTCTGTGACAATTCTGTGGGACAATTCTCTGCGGGACCAACTTGCTGTGGGACAAGAGTTACACTGATATCCAAGAAATGGTGGATTGGAATCGTTAAAGAAAGAATGGGAAAGGAGGGACAGAATGAGAAGTGAAGGACAAAAAAAAACACATTCTTTTTAATTTATTTTAAATAGTTGAATTGAATTGTTAAATTGTCCTGCAGCATGTTGTCCCGCAGTGAGCTGGCCGTGGTGAGTTGGCCATGGTGAGTTAGCCATGGTGCGTTATAATAATAATAATAAAGTTGGAAGAGACCTTGGTGGTCATCTAGTCCAACCCCCTGCTCAGACAGGAAACCCTATACCATTTCAGACAAAGGGCTGTCCAGTCATTTGGCCATGAGTTGGTTGTGGTGAGTTGGCTGCAGTGAGTTGGCCAGGAGTTGGCCATGATGAGTTGGCCATGATGAGTTGGCTGCAGTCAGTTGGCTGTGGTGAGCTGGCCATGAGTTGGCCATGATGAGTTAGTTGTGATGAGTTGGCCATGGTGAGTTAGCCATGGTGCGTTATAATAATAATAATAAAGTTGGAAGAGAACTTGGAGGTCATCTAGTCCAACCCCCTGCTCAGACAGGAAACCCTATACCATTTCAGACAAAGGGCCGTCCAGTCATTTGGCCATGAGTTGGTTGTGGTGAGTTGGCTGCAGTGAGTTGGCCAGGAGTTGGCCATGATGAGTTGGCCATGATGAGTTGGCTGCAGTCAGTTGGCTGTGGTGAGCTGGCCATGAGTTGGCCATGATGAGTTAGTTGTGATGAGTTGGCCATGGTGAGTTAGCCATGGTGCGTTATAATAATAATAATAAAGTTGGAAGAGAACTTGGAGGTCATCTAGTCCAACCCCCTGCTCAGACAGGAAACCCTATACCATTTCAGACAAAGGGCCGTCCAGTCATTTGGCCATGAGTTGGCCATGATGAGTTGATTGTGGTGAGTTGGCTGCAGTGAGTTGGCCATGATGAGTTGGCTGCGGTGAGCTGGCCATGAGTTGGCCATGATGAGTTAGTTGCGGTGAGTTGGCCGTGATGAGTTGGTTGCGGTGAGTTGGCCACAGTGAGTTGGCCGCAGCGCGTTCTCCCATTCCGCCTTGACAGTATTTAAACCTTAATTTCCATCTCCAACACTGCTTTGCAACAGGATTTCTCAGCCTTTGCTTAGATGATTTGAAAACAGGGAAGCGGGAAACTAATCAATTTTCCTACCGACACAAATCTCTCTTCCTTATCTGCACTTACAGACTGTAATCCCATATTTACATTGAAAACACTGTTGTGGTAGCCAGCAATTCTATAATAGATAAGCTTTGGGGATCCAAAGTGGCTGAGAGAAAAAAAAAACAATCCCTGAATATTCTCATGTTTTCACAACATCGCCAACTCCAAGTACTTGCAATATGAACTCCGTGGGCAGTAAGAAGAAATCCCTAGAAAGAAACCAGACGTCTAGTTGAGGCTTGATGTGAGGAGCGAAAAATGTTTACCAAACCAGACGTTTACAAAGATTAATACTAAGTGATGTATATCAGGTGCTATGATGAATGATGCATACTATGATTTTATGTTCAATGCTGATTGTAGGAATGTAGACAGACCATATACAAGAGATGTATTTTCGGGTCTTATGAGGACAGCTTATTAATATGAACCCAGACTTAATGTTGATTGCTTTAATATTGGGAAAGCTTACTGAATATATACCTCAGGATACTGAATTTCTACCTTAGGATTATTGGTTAGGGATCATAAAAGATTGTACTAATACTGAGATGAATAAAATGTGATAGACTACGAACTGTTGATAGACTATAGAAAAGAGAAACACCAAGCAAATAAATTGTAACAGGCGTTTAGTTGAGGCTTGATGTGAGGAGTGAAAAATGTTTACCAAACCAGACGATTATAAAGATTAATACTTAGTGATGTATATCAGGTGCTATGATGATTGATGCATACTATGATTTTATGTTCAATGCTGAATGTTTTAATAAAAGAATTTTTTCATCTTAAAAAAAACAACAAAAAACGGAGGAGCACATCGTAAACTTCAAAAGAAAGTTTTATGATCTGGGGGCAGGGGGGGAAGCGAAGGGTCCAGATGTGTGACTAATTGGCTTGTTGAAAAGTTTGATGAAATGGAGTGAGGCAGGAGATGATTATGGGTTTGTTCATTTATTGCATTTAGCATTAGAATTAGAATCAGAATTGAGCTGGAAGGGACCTGGGAGGTCTTCTAGTCCAGCCCCCTGCTCAAGCAAGAGAATTTATCTCATTTCAGACAAGTGGTTGTCCAACCTCTTCTTAAAAACCTCCAGTGGTGAAGCAATCACCACTGAAGGAGGCAAGCTGTTCCACTGATTAACAGAATAACAGTCAGATGGGACCTCAGTGGTCTTCTAGTCCAACCCCTTGCTCAAGCAATAGATCCTATACTGTTCTAGACAAATGGTTCTCCAATCTCTTCTTGAAAACCTCCAGTGGTGGAGCACCCACAACTTCTGGTGGCAAGCTGTTCCACTGTTCCTCACTGTTAGGAAGTTTCTCCTTAGTTCCAGCTTGCTTCTCTCCTTGATTAGTTTCCATCCATTGTTTCTTGTCCTGCCTTCAGGCACTTTGGAGAATAAGTTGACCCCCTCTTCCTGCTTGTGGCAGCTCCTCAAATACTGGAACACTGATATCATGTCTCCTCTAGTCCTTTATGATAATTCAAATACTGAAGATGTCCCCAGGGCTAACATCAAGAAAACATCTGCAGTAGAATTTAAACTAATCATGAGATCCACTGGTCTTCAGGCCTACCATTCCTTGAAGCTGAAGCTAGCTTATAGCTAGTCCTTGAGTTATGAATTCTGTTACTAAGCAAGGTGATCCGTAACTGAGTCATGCTCGATTTTATGAGCTATATTGCGAGAAGCCACTCAATAAGAGAGAAACAGGCCTACAGACCCAATCTAATGTCTCAGGCGATGAATTTTACAGAGGGGGGAAGAGAGAGCCAGTTTGGTCTATTGGTTAAGGCACCAGGCTAGAAACCAGGAGACGGTGAGTTCTAGTGGCACCTTAGCCATGAAAACCCGTTGAGTGACTTTTGGCCAATCACCAGGAGACAGTGAGCTCTAGTTCCACCTTAGGAACAAAAGTCAGCTGGGGGACTTTGAGCCAATCATCAGGAGACTGGGAGTTCTAGTCCTGCCTTAGGCATGAAAGCTGGCTGGGTGACTTTGGGTTAATTACCAGGAGACTGGGAGTTCTAGTTCCACCTTAGGAACAAAAGTCAGCTGGGGGACTTTGAGCCAATCACCAGGAAACTGGGAGTTCTAGTTCCACCTTAGGAATAAAAGTCAGCTGGGGGACTTTGAGCCAATCATCAGGAGACTGGGAGTTCTAGTCCTGCCTTAGGCATGAAAGCTGGCTGGGTGACTTTGGGTTAATTACCAGGAGACTGGGAGTTCTAGTTCCACCTTAGGAACAAAAGTCAGCTGGGGGACTTTGAGCCAATCACCAGGAAACTGGGAGTTCTAGACCTGCCTTAGGCACCAAAACCGGCCGGGTTTTCAACCAATCACCGGGAGGCCATGAGTTCTAGTCCAACCTTATCCATGAAAGCCATCAAGGTGACCTTGGGACCAGCCATTCTCTCTCAGCCAAATGCACCTCAAAGGGTTGTGATTGTTGTTGTGGGGAAACCAGGGGGAAGATGTGTTGGATACGTTTGTCGCCTTGACTTATTTGTAAAACTAATAATGGTGGGATATTAATAAAGAGAGAACTTGTATGTGGAAACAGTCACCTTATGGATGACAAAATGGTTACAGCAAACACCACATATATATGTCTAGGCGAGATATGCAGCAAGCAAGTGTAATAAATATAATATTTGTATTTCATATTAAGTGCTGCAGTCCCGCAGATGTCAATCACAATTGCCTCTCGTTCTTCCCCCAAAAAAGTTTGATACAAAATCATAATTTTAATTACTTTTCAGCACTCGGTCTTGAGAGCATGGTGAATATTTTTTTATTTGCAAACCACACAGGTCCGAGGGTGCAAATTAACAGACTCTATCAAGGGATGGGTTTTGACCCTTTTTTTAATGGGCATGGCGTTATCAATTCTTTCTTTCTTTCTTTCTTTCTTTCTTTCTTTCTTTCTCTTTTCTTTTTCCACATAGTTTTCTACAGAGTAAGTGCATCTAATTTATATTCCCCAAACAACCTGAAGAAGTGATTAGAGTAAAAAGAAAAGGGAAAAAAAACCACAAAAAAACCCCAGACCAAGTTATACTGACTCAATTAAGTTTTGGGAAAGGTGAGGGCAACCGTCTCGTTACTTTAAGCATGTTGATGATGTTTTTATAATGATTCGAAACCATTCAAAGTGTGTTCTTCTGATTAAAATAAAAAAAACAAAAATAGTGACAGCTAGAGTTAGCTTCAATAAAATGTTAGTGTCGGTACATTGATTTCTAGGACAAGGTTGAGTAATTTGCTTTGCTTATTATCTAGAAAATGCCTGAATAGCTTTTGGGAAGCAACGCAGCATTATAAACTATGAACTGGTTTATATCCACAAGCTGACATAGCAACGATTTGTAGCCTTCGAAAACCCATTTGGGTATATTTTTAAGAGTGTATTCTTTAGCTGGAAACACTGTCCATGCACATTTTTCTTTCCCAAAATCCAGAACAGACACCCAATAAATATTAAGTTCATCTCTATGGTGGTGCAATCTTTTGTAATACCTAATAAAAACAGCTGTGGTGAGAATTCGATACGTTTTTTCAAAATATTTTGAAGTATCCACCATATTTTTATCCAAAAGGCCTTGATTTTTCTACAAGTCCACCATACATGAAAATAAGTAGCATCCATACATTCACATCTCCAGCACTTAGGTTGTAAATTGGGGTACATACATGATAATTTTTTCGGATCCAGATGCCATCTATAAAACATTTTATAAAAATTTTCTCTTAAATGTTGCGCTTGTGTAAATTTTACATTTTTCACCCAAATCCTCTCCCAAATTTCCATCATGATTGGTTGCCCAAAATTTTGTCCCCACTTTATCATACACTCTTTAACTAATTCAGTTTCAGAATCAATTTCTATCAATACATTATACAATCTTTTAATATGCATTGACCTTTGGTCTCTAATTTGTTTAATTAAATTTTCATCTATTTGAGATAAACCCATCTTCAAATCTTTTTTCCATCTAGTCTGCAATTGTAAATATTGAAACCAAGTAAGAGTTATTCCTTCCTCTCTTAAAATATCCAAGGACTTCAATAATAGAAGATTCCCTCCTTTAATTAGGAGTTTCTCATAAGGCACCACATCTTGTAATTGTACTCTATTTATATTCTCTATTGCGTGTCTGGGAACCGTCCAAACAGGAATCTTATCATTTAATTTATACGACACCCAATAAAACATGCCTATACTTACAAGCACTGGCTTAGAGATGGCTCAAATTTACGAGGACACTGGAAAAAGGGACTTACGAGCCGTCTTTGCCTTTACAAAGTCGCAATAACCCAAGGGACACCTGATCAAAATGTGGCGTTTGGCAACCAGCACGTATGTACAATAGCTATAACGTCCCGGGGTTATGTGATCAGCATTTGCGACTTTCCGACAAGCTGGGTTCGCTTAATGATCCCACGATTCCCTTAACAACCCTAGCCAAAAAAAAAAAAAAAAGCCGTAACATCAGGTGCAATTCGCTTCACAAACACCTTCCTTAGCGACGGACATTCGGATGCCAGCGGTGCTTGTAAGTCAAGGACCTGAGCCAGCCGTGGGCTACGGACACCAAAAAAGCCAACACAGTTATTTATATAATAATTTTGTTTAATATAGTGGGGGTTTTCCCCCCTTTTTTACCCTGTATTCACTCTGGGAAGTGGGGGGGTAGGTTGGGGGGTTTAATAACATACTCAACTGTAATACTTGTAATATATAAGAAAGAAATATTTACTTATAGATGAGGGGTTGCTCGGACAGTACCTCTGTACTACATCTGGAGGGGGTCGTGAGGGAGGAGTGAAAGAGGGGAGGGAAGTAGGATGGTTGGAGGAGAGGAGGGTGGAGAGAGAGGGAGGGAGAGAGGAGAGGAGGAGGGAAGTTGGAGAGGGAGATAGGGAGAAAGGGGATGTGGTAGGGGGGGTGCTGCCGAGCAACACCCATAGTTACTTAAAGTACTGTATATACGCATTTAAAAGAATGTATGTTGGTTTTTTGTTTACTGTGGGAGAAAGTTGAAAAAGAATGTATTAAGTTGAGTTGTCTTGTTTTTCTCTTTTTGTTGTTTAAAATTATAAAATCAATAAAATATTTAAACAAAAAAAAAAGCCAACACAGTTCTAGGCTGCATTAACAGAGGGACAGAATCAAGATCGCGTGAAGCGTTCATATTGTTTTATAAAGCCTTAGTAAGACCAGACTTGGAATTCTGTTTTGGTTGCCATGATATAAGAAAACACGTGGAGAGTAGAAAGAGTGCAGAGAAGAACCATAAAGATGATTAGGGTGCTGAAGGCTGAACCATATCAAGAGCGGTGGCAGGAGTTGTGTTAAAGTTCAATTAAAAAAAAAGATTAGGGGTGACCTGATAGCAATGTTCCAATATCTAACAGGCTGTCACAAAGACGAGGGGGTCAAGCTGTTCTCCAAAGCACCTGAAGGCAGCACAAGAAACAACAGATGGAAACTGAACAAGGAGAGAAGCAACCTGGAATTAAGGAAAAACTTCCTAACAATGAGGACAATTAATCAGTGGAATGGCTTTGCCTTCAGAAGTTGTGGGTGCTCCCAACACTGGAGGTTTTTAAGAAGACATTGGACAAACCATTTGTCAGGAATGGCATAGGGTCTCCTGCTTGAGCAGGGGGTGGGACTGGATGACCTCCAAGGCCCCTTCCAACTGTGGTATTCTGTATTCGGCATTTATTCTGTATTCTGCATTTAGTCTGTATCCTCTCTCCTCTACTTATTCTCTATTCTGTATTCTCTATCTATTCTGTTATCCTGATTGCCTGTGCATCAGTTACAATATTTCTATCATGGCTTCACGTCACTTATTCTATGGGAAATTGGAAGCCCCTTTTGCAGGAGAGATAAGGACCTTGTCCTGGGCAACGGGAAAAGAACCGGCATTAATTCCAGCATGTGGAAAGTGGGCCTGCCAAACTTCAGTCTGTTCCACCCACCTGGTGAGAGATGGCGACCTTTCTGGATCTTCTTCAGAGCCTGCTGTAAAAACCCCTTTAACCTTTGGGTCACCTTGTGTAGCTGGCTTGCAGACAGACCTTGCTGCAGAGAAAGCAGCTGGCTGCCTTTGACAAATTCACCACCCAAGACCGGCGTGTTGGTCACATCAAGCGGAAGAGCCGGTAAAGGTCAGGCCACAGCATGTGTGACAGACGAAAGCTTGCTTCTGCCCAAATGACAACCGCTCTCCACTTAGCGTTGTAAATCCAGCGTGAAGCCGAGCAGCCGGAGCAAGGGCTGAAATGTCTTGTTAGAAGGCTAGAAGGGAAGGACAAATGTGGCAAATGGGGACATTTGCAAAGCTTCACCTGCTAATAGGCAAATTTCTTCAGACTCCTGGAGACATTGTGGAGGGTTGGGTTCTGTGCTTGGAAATGTTCTACCAGAGACATGATGATAAATTGGTGTTTATCTCCTCCTCCTCCTCCTCCTCCTCCTCCTCCTCCTCCATCACTACCACCACCACCACCACCATTCTGCAAACTTCACTCCCTTCTAGCAATGACAGTGCTACCTAGTTGGGTCATGAAATGTCTGTGAGAAAACAATCAAGCTCAGAAAGCATCAAGGACCCCACAGTTGACCACCACCATCTCCTCCTCCTCCTCCTCCTCCTCCTCCTCCTCCTCCTCCTCTCTACAAACTTCACTCCCTTCTAGCAATGACAGTGTTACCTAGTTGGGTCATGAAATGTCTGTGAGAAAACAATCAAGCTCAGAAAGCATCAAGAACCTCACAGTTTACCACCACCACCACCACCTCCTCCTCCTCCTCTCTGCAAACTTCACTCCCTTCTAGCAATGACAATGTTACCTAGTTGGGTCATGAGAAAACAACCAAGCTCAGAGAGCACCAAGGACCCCATAGTCCTTCCTTCCTTCCTTCCTTCCTTCCTTCCTTCCTTCCTTCCTTCCTTCCTTCCTTCCTTCCTTCCTTCCCTCCCTCCTCTCCATAAATTCCACTCCTGTCTAGCACTGATGAGGTTACCTAGTTGGGTAATGAAACGTCTGCAAGAAAACCACCCAGCTCAGAGGGCACCAAGGACCCTTCACTTCAACCCTGAGCTGCAAAGATTCTCTTCTGCTGATACTTTGCATCTTCTTAGCATGACCACCTGCTGTTATTCCTCCAGATATCTGGCTGGCAATATTAACATAACCTCTTTTGAAAGATGATTCTGTATCAGCCGCTGCTTAATTTATTTCAGTTACCTTTATGAAAGTGTAGCCATCGTCCTTCGAATCAGCTTTGCCCATTAGGGTGCAAAGAAGAATACATCTAAACAAACCCCTTTATCTTTCCACTCATGTTGTTCAAATTGTAAAGGAAATAGGGAAGCGTTGATCTTTTATTAAAAGCTCACAGTAGGTGCTGGAGAAAAAAAAAATATCTTTGCCTTTGCTGTGTAATTTCGCTTCTTTTCACTCCGAAAACTTCCGTAATTGCATTTCTTTCTTTCTTTTCTTCTTGACTTGCTTTGCATGAGGTCATTTCTTAGCTTCTTCCCGTTGCTTTGAGGGTGTCTCCCAAAGCAGTATACTTGCCAGACATTTCACAACTTGGTGTATTACACCAAAAACCCAGTAGATTTTTTTTTAAATTGGTTTTGTTTAAATTGCAATGCACATCAAAGCCAGTTTGGATCAAAGATCCATGATTTCAGCAATTCCTGAATCTTCAAATTGGTTATTTGAGTTGGTTATGGAATTATTTTGTTGGTGTTGTTTTTCAAGTAAGCAAAAGCAAAAGTCCAAACTTTAATTTATTCTAATTTTTTGCAGTGAATTGATGAAAACCTTTCTTTGATCCAGTGGGGGTATTGATCAACCCAACAGCTTGAATTGGAAAGGGTATTGAAAGGCAGAAAGCAAGGAGAAAGACTTGATTGAGAGGGAAAGCACCATAGCTGAATTTAACTAATCAAGCAGAGAACCAGCCTAGAACTAAGGAGAAATTTAAAATTCAGCTTGCCTTCAGAAGTTGTGGGTGCAGGGGGCTGGTGGATGGACTAGAGCAGGGGGCTGGACTAGAAGACCTCCAAGGTCCCTTCTATTCTATTCTATTCTATTCTATTCTATTCTATTCTATTCTATTCTATTCTATTCTATTCTATTCTATTCTATTCTATTCTATTCCATTCCATTCCATTCCATTCTATTTCATATTCCTTATTCTATTCTATTCTATTCTATTCTATTCTATTCTATTCTATTCTATTCTATTCTATTCTATTCTATTCTATTCTATTCTATTCTATTCTACAGATGTTATTCTTGAATAGAAACTGCTGCCAATAGATTTTGAAATGTTTTTACCCTTATGATCATATATACATGGATAGATAGATAGTTAGATAGACAGACAGACAGACAGACAGATAGATACAGTGCTTTTTTTCAAAAAAAAAAAAAAGGTGCTGGAACTCACACACATCATACAACCCGCCTTGCCTACCCTACAAGGTTCCATCCAAAAAAGGTGCCGGAAGTCCGTTCTGGGCGTTCTATGAGAAAAAAAGTCCTGGATAGATAGATAGATAGATAGATAGATAGATAGATAGATAGATAGATAGATAGATAGATAGATAGATAGATAGATAGATAGGTAGGTAGGTAGGTAGGTAGGTAGGTAGGTAGGTAGGTAGATAGGTAGATAGGTAGATAGGTAGATAGACAGACATGATGATAGATAGATAGATAGATAGATAGATAGATAGATAGATAGATAGATAGATAGATAGATAGATAGATAGATATGGAGACATATAGATATAGATATATTCTTTATTGTCTTTCTTTTTTCTTGTTACTTTCTTTTTCTTTCTGTATTTCTGAAGTCTGTTTTTTTTTTCAAACAAGGCCCTATTAATAAATGCTAACTAATTCACGACTGACACAGAACTTAAAAGAAACTTGATTAGCTCCAGATCTCTTGAAAGTGGTGCCTAAGCTACCCATCGGAGATTAAAACACTGTTGGATATTCTTTTTATGGACAATCCTTTGCATTTTCCAATAATTATGAGGGACGTGGCCCTGGAGAGGGACTCCTCCAGCAGAAATGAAATAAAAGGGAAGAGTCTGCAAAACAATCATCACTTAAATATCAGGAGAGCTTGTCAGAGGCAAGAAAACCTGAGAGGGGCTTTTCAAGATGGTAGCTATGGCAGAAGGCGGGGACTAACTGAAATTTGGAACAGTTGAGTGCAACCAAAGGAAGAGAATATTGGAAGCTTAGGGTTCAACCAGGGGGGGGGGAGTCTTTCGTGCTCTCTGAGCTTGGTTGTAGTTACCCAATTAAGTTACGCAACTAACATCATCACTGCTAGAAGAGAGTAGGGTATGTGGAGAGGAGGAGGAGGAGGAGGAGGAGGAGGAGCATGATGGTGGGGTGCTCTCTGAGTTTAGTTGTTTGCTTGCAGACATTTCATTACCCAACTACTGCAGGTAACATCCTCCTCAGTGCTAGAAGGGAGTGGGGTTTGTAGAGTGGAGGAGGAGGAGGAAGAGGAGGAGGAGGAGGTAATTTGGGTAATAAAAATCTGCAAGAAAACCACCAAGCCCAGAGCACTGAGCACCCCTCATTTCAACCCTGAGCTGCCAAGGAGACTATCGGCAATACTCTGTGTAATTCACAGAGTGCCATCTACTCTAAAATTAAAGCAATTCGTTTTTAGCTCTTCCTAACCTGCTCTATTTTTGATTTGTGTCCTTCTTTTGGATTTCGGATTTCATGGCTTTATGGTCTCTCATTGTATAGGTCCTTGGTGCCCTCTGAGCTGGGTGGTTTCCTTGCAGAAGGTGCACTGATGATGTTACCTAGTTGGGTCATGAAACGTCTGCAAGAAAACCACCCAGCTCAGAGAGCACCGAAGGACTCCACCCTCCTCCTCCTCCTCCTCCTCCTCCTTTAGTACTGATGAGGTTATCTAGTTGGGTCATGAAACATCTGGAAGAAAATTACCAGGGTTAATAGACCTGACTTGTCCTTTTCAAGTCCCAAAGTAACTTTTTTTAATGTTTAAGATCCAGTTCATACACCTGAATTGGTGAGAAGAAGTGGGGTTGATATCATAAAGTAAGAAGGAGAAGAAATGCCTTACAGTGGTCCAGATGATCAAAAATAAGAGTTGTTAGATGATGATGATGATAATAATAATAATAATAATAATAATAATAATAATAATAATAATAATAATAATAATAATAATAATAATAATATAGAAATGAATTTGCTTGGATCATGTCTCCTATTCATCACCCTCTATCCATACCTCAAATATGGATAGACCTTGGAAAGGACCTTGGAGGTCATCTAGTCCAACCCCCTGCTCAGGCAGGAAACCCTATACCATTTCGGACAAATGGCTGTCCAGTCTCTTCTTAGAAACTTCCAGTGTCAGAGCATTCACCGCTTCTGGAGGCAGGTTGTTCCAGAAGCAAGTTGTTCCCACTGTCAGGAAATTTCTCCTTAGTTCTAGGTTGCTTCTCTCCTTGATCAGATTCCATCTGTTTAAATACAATACTTTCCCTGGATTATTTTTAATAATCTTTTCCCTTCCTTGAAAAATAGAGCTACCTGATAACCTGGGAACACCTGGAATACATATTCTTCTTAGCTATTTTTTTTTCACAGTATGAGAAGCCGTGGATGAATTGAAATTGGTTCGCAAATGGATTAACTCTCAAGATGACAATCCATAAAGCATGATTTCCAAATCACAGCGTTTGCAACAGGCCAAACCATCATGAAACAAACCACCATCTGGGTTTGAATGAAACATGATTGCTATTTTGTACTTTAAGGCTTCCATCAAAGTCACCAATGAAAGAATATGTTATCCTGGTGGGGGGGGGGAACAGATTCTTTCTGGTCCCTTCCTCTCAGAGGTAATCGTCACCTGATAAGGCTATAATTTCAAGCTGTTGTTCACATTAATTAAAACCAGGGCACGCCAATTACATCTTGTTGATCCGAGAAAGCAGATTTGAAAAGCAAACCCTCGGAGTAACCAGGGTGTAAATTCCACTTGCCGTATAATTAAGGCTCCATTTCAGAAGCAAGGAAGATATGTAATGAGATTTTGAAAAAAATAATAGGAGGAGGAGATAAGGAATGTTGAGGTCCTTAATCTGTGCGGAGAAAATTAAGTGTAGCAAATTAGATATCAACGAACATGGGCTTTTCCTCACACACACACCCCACTTACAAATATGTCAGGGGTTTATCAGAATATTAATTCATGCCTAATCAATTTTCATTTGGGGTTAGTTGATATTTCCTGCTGTCCCAGGGGTCCACGTTTGATGGGGCCTTCCGCAAACTATCATAGGAAAACAGACTCATTTTTTTTTCCATAGCCCAATCAGGATGTGCTGGGGTAAGAATGGAAGGGGAAAAAGAGAAAAAAGAAGGAGGGAACTCAAAATATCAATTGAATTGCTTAAGGTTTATCATGAAAGGATCTGAAGTTAAGCCTGCCTAGAAATGTAGGGTTGGTTTTGTTGTTTTTTTTCTCAACAAGGTTGTTCTCAAATTCCTGGGTCAAAGGCTGCCCTGGAAAGCAAACCTTGATCTGATATGATCTCTCTCTCTCTCTCTCTCTCTCTCTCTCTCTCTCTCTCTCTCTCTCTCTCTCTCTCTCTGTGTGTGTGTGTGTGTGTGTGTGTGTGTGTGTGTAAAAGATTAAATTGCTGAATAGGAGCATTGTGAAGTTGTACAAAAGGATAGACTCGCCTGGCACAGAACGAGCGTTTTACAGGATGGGGGTGGCAATGTGGTTGGTACCTGGAGGTCAGTCCTGGAAGCTCCAGGTTTCTGGGTTAATGGGAAAACCCGGCCTGAGTTATACCCCCCCCCATCTTCTTCCTAGTACCCCCTGCTCAAACAGGAGACTATCTATCACTCCGAACAAATGGCTGTCAAGTCTCTTCTTGGAAACCTACAGTGTGGGCGCATTCACAAATTCTGGAGAAAAGCTGTTCCACTACTAATTGATTGTTCTCACTGTCAGGAAATTTCTCCTATCCTAATCTATCTGTGTGTCTATATCTATCTATCTGTCATCTGTGTGTGTGTGTGTGTGTGTGTATTCTATCATCCATCTCTCTATATATATTTGCTTGCCTGCTCGCCCATCCATCCATCCATCCATCTATCCATCCACCCACCCACCTACCTACCTACCTACCTATCATCTATATCATCCATCCATCCACCTACCTACCTACCTACCTACCATCTATATCTCATCTATCCATTCAAGCATATTTTTATCCATCTATCCATCCATCCATCCATCCATCCACCTACCTACCTACCTACCTACCTATCATCTATATCATCCATCCATCCACCTACCTACCTACCTATCATCTATATCTCATCTATCCATTCAAGCATATTTTTATCCATCCATCCATCCACCCACCTACCTACCTACCTACCATCTATATCTCATCTATCCATTCAAACATATTTTATCCATCTATCCATCCATCCACCCACCCACCCACCTACCTACCTACCTACCTACCTACCATCTATATCTCATCTATCCATTCAAGCATATTTTTATCCATCTATCCATCCATCCACCTACCTACCTACCTATCATCTATATCATCCATCCATCCACCTACCTACCTATCATCTATATCTCATCTATCCATTCAAGCATATTTTTATCCATCCATCCATCCATCCACCCACCTACCTACCTACCTACCATCTATATCTCATCTATCCATTCAAACATATTTTTATCCATCTATCCATCCATCCACCTACCTACCTACCTATCATCTATATCTCATCTATCCATTCAAGCATATTTTTATCCATCCATCCATCCATCCATCCATCCACCTACCTACCTATCATCTATATCATCCATCCATCCACCTACCTACCTACCTACCTACCTATCGTCTATATCTCATCTATCCATTCAAGCATATTTTTTATCCATCTATCCATCCAGCCATCTTATCCAGCCATCATCTCTAGGTATCTGTCTCTGTCTGCCTGTGTGTCTCTCCTTTGAGGAATGAGATTTACAGGTGCTCTCAAGGTGTAAAAAAGTGTTTCAAGGTAAAAGAGAAGCGTGGGTGGGGTGGGGTGGGGTGGGGGAGAAAGGTCACTGCCTCTTTCCAGCCAAGCTTCTCCTGGCCCCTTTGCAGGTATTTTTCTATGAAAGCTTTGCAAGAGCGTGTGCTCAGACTAGATTTACGTTCCAAGCAATTGCATTTTACAAGCCCAAACTTGAGTTGTGCTGTAATTAACGTGAATAATAGGAAGTGCCACCTGATTATAAATCAGGGTGGGTGGTGGTTTTTTGTTTTTTTTAAAAAGCAAGATTAGCGCAAAGAAGAAAAGGGATGGAAAGGGTAGGAGCTGAATTTGATCCTTATCCTCTGCAGGAAGAACACAAGAAGTGGGGGGAGGGTGCAGGACTTAATCCACACAATGACAGCACCTGCCTTTTCTTCGCTTCTATCCAGGGATTTGTCACATTGTCAGCACTTAATAGATGCCAATGACCAGCATTGCATTTTCAAAATCTTTATCAACAGAAGGAATCATTTGGTTGGTTTTTTTTTTAAAAAAATCATTATTATTTCACTGAGTGGAAGGAGAGAGAGAGAGAGAGGAAGAAGAAGAAGAAGGAGGAGGAGGAGGAGGAGGAGGAATGGAAGAAGAATGGAAGAAGAAGGAGAAGGAGGAGGAGGAGGAGGAGGAGGAGGAGAAGGAGAAGGAGAAGAAGAAGAAGAAGAAGAAGAAGAAGAAGAAGAAGAAGAAGAAGAAGAAGAAGAAGAAGAAGAAGAAGAAGAAGAAGAAGAAGAAGAAGAAGAAGAAGAAGAAGAAGAAGAAGATTAGCTACAAGGTTGTGATGCAAGGCAGGTGATTGCATAAGTATTCGGGTGACCCATTGTCCTAATTCAAACCTTGATCACTGGAAGAGAAATTAAATACAGAAACAGAATTGTGGAAATGCCGACTGTCTGGTTCTCCAATATTTTCAGTGGCCTCTCTCCAATCTGCAAGCCTTGTTCCTTCCAGGGATGCGGTTTTCCACTTCCTTGGAACTGAGATTTGCCTGAGGTTTGGGAACCAGCTTCCCCACAATGTTGTTCAGTCGCTGTGTCCAACTTTTTTGTGACTCCATGGACCATACCAGACCAGACCCTCACACACACACCGCTGACTTCTGCTGGCTCCCGGAGTTCCCCCCAAATTCATGTTCATTGCATCTCTCCTCCTCTGCCACCCACTTCTCCTTTGGCCTTCCATCTTTCCCACCATTGGGGTCTTCTCATTAGGTGGCCAAAGTGTCTGAGCTTCAGCTTCAAGGATCTGTCCTTCCAAGGAACAGCCGGGGTTGATTTCCTTCAGAATCGACCGACCGGCTCTCCAAGGGACTCTCAAGAGTCTTCTCCCACACCACTATTGACCCAGGTACCACTGAGTGGAAGGAGAGAGAGAGAGAGAGAGAGGAAGAAGAAGAAGGAGGAGGAGGAGGAGGAGGAGGAGGAGGAGGAGGAACGGAAGAAGAATGGAAGAAGAAGGAGAAGGAGGAGAAGGGACCTGTGCATTTTGGTTTGTCTTGCCTAAACGTAGAACTTTACTTTTTTCACCACACTATTTCTACATACTACACAGACAATGCAACTTCTTTGTAGTATTTAGATCCTGGTCAAATCTCAGCCCGTCTCTTGCTTTTTCTCCTTTCCTTCTCCTCTGCCCAGGGGAGAAAGGGGGCTTCTAACATCAGGTTCCCTTTTTTTCCCACTCTGAAGACTTCCTGAAAGGACCCCATCCATACATAGGTGGACCTTCATCAGTAAGGTGATATCTCTGCTGCTTAATAGGAGGTCTAGGTTTGCCGTCGCTTTCCTCCCACGGAGTAAACCTCTTTGAATGTCATGGCTACAGTAGCCGCCGTCTGCAGTGATCTTGTCGCCCAAGAAAATAAAACCTGCCACCGCTTCCTTTTCTCCCCCTTCTGTTTGCCAGCCCCCCCCAATACACGCGAACTTTCTCCCATCTGGATAAGAAAAAAAAATTCTCCAAACCAGATATGGGTCATCCTTAACTTACAATAGTTCATTTGTTGACTGTTCGAAGTCACAACAGCCCTGGAAAAAGTGACTTAGGACAATTGTTCAGACTTACGGCCGTTGCAGCCTCTTCGTGGTCAGGTGATCAAAATTCAGACGGCTGGCAACGGACTCGGTCTTTACGACGGCTGCAGCGTCCCGGGGTCAGGTGATCCCTTTTTTCTGACTTTCTGACGAGCAAAGACAACGGGGATGGCAGATTCGCTTAACCAAGGTGTGGCTCACTGAACAATTAGACTTAGCACCTGTGGCAAGAGAGGTCATACAACGGGACAAAACACACTTATTTCTCACTTAGCCACATAAAGTCTGGGCTGGGTTGTATCGTAAGTCAAGGATTACCCGTGTTCTGTCCCAAAGCTCAGCCAGGCAAGGCAGAACCCGCCAGCAGTTAATATCCCGCAATAAAGAAATAGTGTTCAGTTCGATGAATCTAATTCTGTTGGCTTGCCAAAGCGTAATCATCTTTTGAGCCATGTTAATGACTTCAAAGGCCACCGTACAGCTGCCGGGAGGACTTGGTTTCCAGCATTTTAAGCGGGGAGGGAGAATTTTTCCCAAACCACAAAGGCAATCTATTTTTGTTTGTTTGTTTGTTTGTTTGTTTGCCTCTGCCAATGCAGTTGCCACAGTCCAATCTGTCTCTTTCTCCAAAGTACAACTTGGTTAGATAGGTTTCCACGCTGTTTTGCCAACTGTCACCGAACCGTAGTTATTGCAAAGCAGCTTCCAGCAGTGTTCGCATTTGGTTTTAATGGGCCGAGATGCAAGAGACAGACTTGGGTTGTAGTTTGGCTTGTTGGTGTCCAAATTAAGAAAGGAAAGGGCGCTGTGCACATCTTCTCTCTTGAAGGAAAAGTCTGCAGGGGTCAGAAAAAGAGAGAAAAAGAGAGAAGGGGAGGGGAGAGGAAGGGAAGAGAAGAGAAGAGAAGAGAAGAGAAGAGAAGAGAAAGAAGAGAAGAGAAGAGAAGAGAAGAGAAGAGAAGAGAAGAGAAGAGAAGAGAAGAGAAGAGAAGAGAAGAGAAGAGAAGAGAAGAGAAGAGAAGAGAAGAGAAGAGAAGAGAAGAGAAGAGAAGAGAAGAGAAGAGAAAAACAATGAGAAGGAGGGAGGGAAAGGACAAAGAAGCAAGGAGGCAGGGAGGGAGGGAAGGAAGGAAGGCAGAACAATGGGAGGGAAGGAAGGAAGAAGAATGAGAAGGAGGCAGGAGGGAAGGAAGGAAGGAGGGAAGAAAGGAAGGAAGGAAAATGGGTGGGAGGGAAGGAAGAAGAATGAGAAGGAGGCAGGAGGGAAGGAAGGAAGGAAGGAGGGAGGGAAGGAAGGCAGAACAATGGGAGGGAAGGAAGGAAGAAGAATGAGAAGGAGGCAGGAGGGAAGGAAGGAAGGAAGGAGGGAGGGAAGAAAGGAAGGAAGGAAAAAGGGAGGGAGGGAAGGAAGAAGAATGAGAAGGAGGCAGGAGGGAAGGAAGGAAGGAGGGAGGGAAGGAAGGAAGGCAGAACAATCGGAGGGAAGGAAGGAAGAACAATGAGAAGGAGGCAGAATGGAAGGAAGGAAGGAAGGAGGGAGGGAAGAAAGGAAGGAAGGAAAATGGGAGGGAAGGAAGGAAGAAGAATGAGAAGGAGGCAGAGAGGGAAGGAAGGAAGGAAGGAAGGACAATGGGAGGGAGGGAAGTTAGACTTGCAGTTAAGAGTTTGAAAAAAGATTATCGAAACTCTTGCCAATGAAAACGCATACATACCATAAACCATGCTCTTAACTTTACCTGCACAAAATAACACCGACAAGCCATGGTGTGTCCCTGTGTGTGTGTTGTGTGTGTTGCCAGCTCTCACAGCTCCTGTAGTGATCCAGGCTTCTCTTGGTATTCACAAGGAGCCTTCCAAGATGGATTGTTCTGCTCTTAATGGAATTAGTCCACCGAGATTCCTCTTCCTGGGTATCCAGTTAGAAGCTTGGACTAATCAAATTTCTGCACACTTGGCTATCTGTGTGAAACAGCAGCTTAATAATCATTCAAATCCCCTGTTAAGCTCAGATGAAAATATTGGCCAATGCCCCAAAAGTCATTTGCTCTGAAGTTTTCACTTCTTCAGAATGCCTCGCCAACGAAGCGCAAGCAAGTTTGTTGATTGCAAACAAGGCAGCTTGGCAGTGGGGATTTATTTATTTTTGGGGGGGGGTTTGTAGAGAAAAAAAAAATACAGAACCGATTTTTTTTTCCCATACACTTGAAACTCATGTTTTTAGGAATGTAGCCAAGATTGCAGGCAGCACAGAGACTAAGTAGGAGTCTGTCTGAAGATCACGGGACCTTGGGGATGCTTCAGCGTCCATGAGTGCAGGGACCAGCCATAAGTTCCCTTTTTCAGCGCGGTTGTAACTTCAGACAGATGCTAAAGGGATGGTTATAAGTCGAGGACAGCCCTGTATTGAGTGTTTGTAAGTTCACCCATGTGACACCTCTACTGCATGAGCAGAAGTGGCTCTTAAGTGCAACTTAAGGTGTTCGTTATCATCTTTAAAGGCATACATGTAGAATACAGAATAAATACAGAATACAGAATGAATATAGACTACAGCAGACATGTCAAACACAAGACCCGGGGGCCGGATGCGGCCCGTGAAGTGGTTTCATGTGGCCCGCGAAGCCATCCTGGAAACAGTGAGGGAATGGCCCCCGCTGCCTTGACCCTGGCCCAGGCCGGCTGGGAGCCAATGTACAATTTTGTGGTGGCCATCTATGCTGCAACGCATTCAGTCTTAGCTCCACAAGACCATCTGGAAACAGCGAGGAACCAGCCCCTGCTGCATTGGTCCCGCCCCCTGGGTGCATGCTGGGGAGGTGTCACCCTTTGTGAGGAATGAAGAAATGCACCATGCCTTGGCGCTTGCCCAGATCCCAGCCCCTTCTGCCAGAGACCCTCAGATCTGTCCCACTCTTGCCCAGGCCCCCACAGGCAGCCTTGACACAAACAATGTAGAGCTGGCCATGCCCACCCAGTAGGCCGCACCCCCCGCAACTGCAATGGTGATGTGGCCCTCAATGAAATTGCGTTTGACACCCCTGGACTACAGAATAAATAGGGAATAGAGAACAGAGAATACAGAATAGAGAATAAATGGAGGACAGAGGATACAGATTATAGAATAAATACAGAATGTATTTTGTGGACCCCTGAGAGGGTCTAGTTAGGACCACCCTTTAAGAAACACCGAGATGAGTGCACATCTGGCAGGTGACCACTTACCATTTGTCTGAAGTTCTCCAGCAAGGGAGACTTCATCACTTTGCGTGTCTGCCCAGGCCATCAGCTGACAGCTAATACAGTCCTTAATCCTCAGTTTGACTATCCTTTCTTGTAAATTGCTTATTACAGTTATTAGTTCCATACAAAAGATGGACTCAAGAACTGCCACCACTTCCAGCCAAGGTTGCCTTCTCCACCCACAAATTGTTTGCTAAAATGTCTATGAATATGAAGAGAATGAATGATTGATGGTTTCAAAGCTGTTTTAGGTCATCTTTTTGAAGTTCTTCCAAGGAAAAGGGAGGCATTGTTGGTTTTTTTTTGTTTTTTTTTTTGCTGACCAAGGGTAGGTTGGGAGGAGAGGAATTAAGTTTTCTTGGTCTCCTTCATTTGGTCCAGGTCTGCGGCCATTGCCTCGCGTTGCTCTTCCCATTTCCTCTCCAGCTCCCTACCTTGGTTTATCAGCATTTGTTTTATGTCTTTGCAACTTTCCTCCAACTTTTTGTCCATTCCATCCATCCTTGTTACCAGCGTCCCTATTACTTCTTTTAATTCTCGTATTATGTGTGCTGTTGGGCTGGCTTGTGTGCATCGAAAAATGTTTACCAAACCAGACGTTTATAAAGATTAATACTTAGTGATGTATATCAGGTGCTATGATGATTGATGCATACTATGATTTTATGTTCAATGCTGATTGTATGAATGTAGATAGACCATATACAAGAGATGTATTTTCGGGTCTTATGAAGACAGCTTATTAATATGAACCCAGATTTAATGTTGATTGCTTTAATATTGGGAAAGCGTACTGAATTTCTACCTCAGGATACTGAATTTCTACCTCAGGATTATTGGTTAGGGATCATAAAAGATTGTACTAATACTGAGATGAACAATATGTGATAGAGTAGGAACAGTGGATAGACTATAGAAAAGAGAAACACCAAGCAAATAAATTGTAACAGGCGTTTAGTTGAGGCTTGATGTGAGGAGTGAAAAATGTTTACCAAACCAGACGATTATAAAGATTAATACTTAGTGATGTATATCAGGTGCTATGATGATTGATGCATACTATGATTTTATGTTCAATGCTGATTGTATGAATGTAGATAGACCATATACAAGAGATGTATTTTCGGGTCTTATGAGGACAGCTTATTAATATGAACCCAGATTTAATGTTGATTGCTTTAATATTGGGAAAGCGTACTGAATTTCTACCTCAGGATACTGAATTTCTACCTCAGGATTATTGGTTAGGGATCATAAAAGATTGTACTAATACTGAGATGAACAATATGTGATAGAGTAGGAACAGTGGATAGACTATAGAAAAGAGAAACACCAATCAAATAAATCGCAATAGGCGTATAGACGAGGCTTGATGTGAGGAGTGAAAAATGTTTATCAAACCAGACAATTATAAAGATTAATACTTAGTGATGTATATCAGGTGCTATGATGATTGATGCATACTATGATTTTATGTTCAATGCTGATTGTTTTAATAAAAGAATTTTTTCATTAAAAAAAAAGTTTTCTTGGTCTTAAATTTTACTAGCACCTGGGGTGAGTAAGTCATCCTAGCTCAAACCCCGATCAATTTCTGCCCTTACAGACAGAATAACAGAAAAACAGAATTGGAAGGGACCTTGGAGGTCATCTAGTCCAACCCCCTGCTCAAACAGGAAACTCTGTACCATTTCAGACAAATGGTTGTCCAATCTCTTCATAAAAATCTCCAGTGACAGAAGACCAACAACTTCTGGAGGCAAGTCGTTCCACTGATTAATTGTTCTCACTGACAGGAAATTTCTCCTTAGTTCTAGGTTGCTTCTCTCCTTGATGAGTTCCCCCATCCGCTGCTTCTTGTCCTGCCTTCAGGCGCTTTGGAGAATAGCTTGACTCCCTCTTCTTTGGGGCAGCCCTTCAAATATTGGAAGGCTGCTATCATGTCACCCCTGGCCCTTCTTTTCATTATATTAGACAAACTAAATTCCTGAAACCGTTGTTCATATGTTTTAGCCAACCAAATAATCTCAGATTCCACTACCTATCCTTCACGAGGAGACTCATGGGCTCACAGCAGTTTGGGCTGATTTTTCTCTGTTTGCCAGGGGAAATAAAAGCAGAGAAGAAAGAAAGAAAACTGTGCATTTCCTGAACAGCCCCATCATGTTGTGAGTCTGCTGGTGAAGAAGCAGTTGCAGATAATCAGTTCCCAGGGGTCGTTAGCGGGCCTTCTTGTTAAAAGCAGCAGACCAGCTTTGCAGAAGATGATTACCAATAAAGACATGGCAAGCTGTGAGCACGCACGGCACAAAGCAACAATTCTGGAAAGGGTTGAAGGAAGAAGACAATGAGGGCACAATGTTTTGTGAACGTAAAGATAGGAAAGAAAGCCCCTGTGTGCCCAAGACATTGTGTCAACCGTCCAACTAGGTCAGACAGCAAAATAAAAACCTGGGAGATTATATATATATATATATATATATATATATATATATATATATATATATATATATATATATATATATATATATATATATATATATATATATATATATATATATATATATATATATATATATATATATATATATATATATATATATATATATATATATATATATATATATATATATATATATATATATATATATATATATATATATATATATATATATATATATATATATATATATATATATATATATATTGTCATGGTTCCCAACCAAGCAAGCATCTTCAAAACATTCAAATCTCTTAATGTAAAACTTTCTTGAGTATATCATTTCAGCACATATGAAAACAAAATCAACTCTGGCAAACCCCAAGCCAAACTCCTATAGTCAAAGTATAGAATTCCCCCTCCCATCCCTGAACAGGTCACATTGCCCAATAAAGGGCAATTATATTGTTTTGAGAAAATGTCTCTGCGTGGGCCAGACAACCAGTGCCTCGTCCTTGAATCTCATGGTCCGCCTTCTTTATCTTTGTAGCCTGCATTCCATTTCCCCCTCCTCCCTCCAAGTTCATTGGCAAGCTACAAAGCAATAATTGCTGCACCAGCAAAGCGAACCTCTAGCTTATATATATATATAAGAGAGTTGAGAAACTCGAAATAGCTATATCAGAAATTCCCTTATTTCTTTGTCAACAATTTTAAACAACATATATATATTTGTGCTTGCAAGATGGCTCTGGGTTGAGCTGAAACAAGCAAAAGGAAAGAATGATTCCTTCCTCCCATATTTGGGTTTACAGGGTGCAATCTAAAAAATAAACACTGGACACATATCCTTACTCCCTGACTACTGACAAAGCAGGAGAGAACTTGTGGCTCAATAGGTTAAAGCATCTGCTTAGCATGCAGACTGCCCAGGTTCGAATCCCGGAAGGGTGAGTTCTGACTGAAGAGAGTTGAGAAACTCGAAATAGCTATATCAGAAATTCCCTTATTTCTTTGTCAACAATTTTAAACAACATATATATATTTGTGCTTGCAAGATGGCTCTGGGTTGAGCTGAAACAAGCAAAAGGAAAGAATGATTCCTTCCTCCCATATTTGGGTTTACAGGGTGCAATCTAAAAAATAAACACTGGACATATATATATATATATCAAGATTATTGTCATGGTTCCCAACCAAGCAAGCATCTTCAAAACATTCAAATCTCTTAATGTAAAACTTTCTTGAGTATATCATTTCAGCACATATGAAAACAAAATCAACTCTGGCAAACCCCAAGCCAAACTCCTATAGTCAAAGTATAGAATTCCCCCTCCCATCCCTGAACAGGTCACATTGCCCAATAAAGGGCAATTATATTGTTTTGAGAAAATGTCTCTGCGTGGGCCAGACAACCAGCCTCGTCCTTGAATCTCATGGTCCGCCTTCTTTATCTTTGTAGCCTGCATTCCATTTCCCCCTCCTCCCTCCAAGTTCATTGGCAAGCTACAAAGCAATAATTGCTGCACCAGCAAAGCGAACCTCTAGCTTGACAAGTATAACTTTACTGAAAATTCCATGTGGTTCTTTTTAAATTGCACCCTGTAAACCCAAATATGGGAGAAAGAAATCTTTCTTTCTTTTACCTGTTTCAGCTCAACCCAGAGCCATCCGCAGGAATCAGTCTATATATATGTTTTTAATTTAAATTGCTAACAAAGAATAAGGGAGAACTGGTATAGCTATTTCGAGTTTCTTAACTCTCTTCAGCCAGAACTTACCCTTATGAGATTCGAACCTGGGCTGTCTGCATGTTAGGCAGTTGTATTAACCTCTAGGCCACAGGCTCCCTCTCACTTTGCCAGCAGTATCAGGGAGGGAAGATTTATATCGAGTGTTTCTTTTTAAATTGCACCCTGTAAACCCAAATATGGGAGAAAGAAATCTTTCTTTCTTTTACCTGTTTCAGCTCAACCCAGAGCCATCCGCAGGAATCAGTCTTCCCTCCCTGATAAATCTTCCCTCCCTGATACTGCTGGCAAAGTGAGAGGGAGCCTGTGGCCTAGAGGTTAATACAACTGCCTAACATGCAGACAGCCCAGGTTCGAATCTCATAAGGGTAAGTTCTGGCTGAAGAGAGTTAAGAAACTCGAAATAGCTATACCAGTTCTCCCTTATTCTTTGTTAGCAATTTAAATTAAAAACATATATATACCGTATATATGTATATATGTATGTATGTATATGTATGTATATGTATATATATATGTATATATATGTATATATATATATATATACATTTATAAAACATTTTTTTAAAAAAGCTTTTGCTAGCTTATTGCACTGCTGATGCCAGCCATCAATTTAATTTTCTGCAACCCAGCATTTCCCTAAAAGCTGTTGTCTCTTTTATATATATATATATTCTCCACAATAGGATGGGCCATTAGCTGTCCTCATTAGTTGCTTTTAAAGAAATGGTTAATTACCCATGTATTTCTTCCTTTTTTTAAAAAAAAAATGCAGTCCCATTTATCACAAGGGCCCCTTTTTTCCCCGCTGCAAGGTAATTTAAACATCTCCGAGACATGAAGTAAAATGGTGAAGTTTGTGAATTATTTCCTTCTATTAATAAACTGATGAGTAAATAACTATCAACTCAGTTGGAACAAGTAGTTGATCACTGGCTTTTGCACAGAGAATGCATGCCACGTAAACAGCTCCCTTCCATTTTCTGAAAGGGAAGATCACTGCAAAGTCTGGACAAGCGCTAGTTTCCATCCAATTTTATCCCAACTCTTTTTAAAATTGTACCCAATTAGATTGCCCCAGATTCAAAAGAGCCACAAAAGGACTGGATTTTTGGCAGGCGAGTGTGTGTGTGTGTGTGTGTGTGTGTATATTATTTATATCAGGGGTGTCAAACTCAATTTCATTGAGGGCCGCATCAGCATTGCGGTTGCCCTTGTGGGTGGGTGGGTGTGGCCTACTGAGTAGCCGTGGATGGAGTGGGTGTGGCCTACTGGGTGGGCATGGCCAGCTCTACATCGTTCGTGTTAAGGGTGCCTGTGGGGGCCTGGGCAGGAGTGGGACAGATCTGAGGGTCTCTGGCAGAAGGGGGTAGGACCGGAGCAAGCGCCAAGGCATGGCCCATTTCTTCATTCCTCACAAAGGGTGACCCCTCCCCAGCATGCACCCAGGAGGCGGGGCCGACGCGGCAGGGGCTGGTTCCTCGCTGGTTCCAGATGGTCTTGTGGAGCTAAGACTGAATGCGTTTCAGCATAGATGGCCACCACAAAATTGTACATTGGCTCCCGGCCAGCCTGGGCCAGGGCCAAGGCAGCGGGGGCCATTTCCTCACTGTTTCCAGGATGGCTTCGTGGGCCACATGAAAGCACTTCGCGGGCTGCATCTGGCCCCCAGGCCTTGTGTTTGACATGTCTGATCTATACTGAAGCATCTATATTTATATATTGATAGATAACTAGATAATATCGCTACATAGATAGAAGATAGATAGATGATAGCAGATAGATGAAAGAAGATAGATGGATAGATGAAAGATAGAAGATAGAAAATATAGATAGATAGTAGATAGAAGATAAATAGATAGATAGATAGATATGATAGATGATTGATGATTGATAGATATAGATAGATAATAGGCAGACAGATTGATAGATCCACCAGCTTTCTTGATCTGTTTTCTTCTCCATGTAGGCCAGCATGTAGAGTTGCAAGTGGTTCCAACATATCGCAATTATGCTTTGCTTTACTTTGATGCTTCTCTTTCCTTTCTGTTTTCTCTTTCCATCCACTCTGTTTGAAGGAACGCACCATCTTGTTCTGCATTAGGATGATGTTAGATGGACAGACCGACAGATGGACGGACAGAGAGAGACAGACAAACTCACCAAGTGGAATTTTGTCCTGCTGCTTAGAAAATCTCTCTTTGGCTATCAATGAATCAGGTCCAACCCCCCCCCCCCAAATGTGAGTGATTCTATCATTTCTAATGAGATTCTTCTTTCTAAATTAATGCAAATTCCACTGTTCTGCAAACTTGGCTGCGTGTCCTTTTTGCTGATGGTAGAAAAGAGGAGAAAGAGTGATGTAACCGTAATTTTTCATTGCCATCTAAGTGGTACATTGGCAAAAGTTAATTGTCAGCGCATCTCCGAAAATGAATTGCAAGTGTTTTAGGAAACGCCGTTGTTAGTTACAGTAAGGAGCAACTGCAGATGTCTGAAGCAGCCACCGTTGGAGACCAAAAAAAATAAAATAAAAAATGTCGCTCTATAAATATTCTTTATTAGAGTTTTTATTCCTCTTGGAAGACAAGAAATTACTTTTTTCTAAAATAATTGACAGGCTTACCCCTAAAGCAACATTAGAATGTCAATGCACAGAGATGGATGCCGTCAAAATAATCATTTGCTGGTTAAACATTCCATTTTGGTTTAGCAAGTAAGAGATAAGTCTTGTGTTTAATAGTCTTGAGTGCTCTTTTTTTTAAAAAAAGGACCCTTTTATTATTTTATTTTTCCTAAATGCTTACCACACGAGGGAACTAGAATGGCTCAATTTATCACAGCGGAAGATGAACCATGATAAGGCCATTTGCAAAGGGTTCGGAGATGGTTAAACCAGGGCTGGAGACTGGCTGAGCTTCCTCAAAAGAAAGGCTGTTGGTCAAACTGCTCTGGAGGGCTTCAGAGCCCAAATGAAGAAAAGTAGGCTGGGGGGGGGGATAGCAAAAGAGAAATGGACTCACCACACAACTTTACGAAAGGCGAGATAATGCTTGTTTTGGATCCTTTCAGAAAAAAATATATTTGCAGTTCCGGGTTGAATTCAGGGGTCCTTGGTGCTCACCGATCTTGGTTGCTTTCTTGCAGATGTTTCATTACTCACCTGGGCAACATCAATTATAGAAGCAAAATGAAAGCCAGAGTCCCTGTAGTATGAACGTTTCTTAGAGCATAGAATAAAATTAAATAGGAGCCAGCCGTGTGCTGCAGCTGCCAAAAAAGCCAACACAGTTCTAGGCTGCATTAACAGAGGGATAGAATCAAGATCAGGTGAAGTATTAATACCACTTTACAAGGCCTTGGTAAGGCCACACTTGGAATACTGCATCCAGTTTTGGTCACCACGATGTAAAAAAGATGTTGAGACTCTAGAAAGAGTGCAGAGAAGAGCAACAAAGATGATAAAGGGACTGGAGGCTAAAACATATAAAGAACGGTTGCTGGAATTGGGTATGTCTAGTTTAACGAAGAGAAGGACGAGGGGGGACATGATAGCAGTGTTCCAATATCTCAGGGGCTGCCCCAAAGAACAGGGAGTCAAGCTAATCTCCAAAGGACAAGAAGCAACAAGTGGAAAGTAATCAAGGAGAGAAGCAACTTAGAACTAAGGAGAAACTTCCTGACAGTTAGAACAATTAACCAGTGGAACCACCTGCCTCCAGAAGCGGTGAATGCTCCAACACTGGAAGTTTTTAAGAAGAGACTGGACAGCCATTTGTCTGAAATGGTATAGGGTTTCCTACCTGAGCAGGGGATTGGACTAAATGACCTCCAAGGTCCCTTCCAACTTTATTATTATTATTATAAACGTTTGGAAGGCACCTGGGAGGTCTTGAAGACCAACAACCCTGCTCGAACAGTGTTGCAAAGAAATAGCTGTCTACTCTCTTCTTAAAAACTTCCAGGGTTGGAGAACTCACAATTTCTAAAGGCAAGTTGTTTCATTGATTAGGTCACTGTTAGAAAATTTCCTCTTGGCTCTAGGTTGAATCTTCCTTTATCAAGCTTCCATCCCTTACTTCTTGTCCTGCCTTCTAGTGCTGGACAAGTTCAACCAAAGATCCCTTTTCTTAAAACTTCCTATCCTCCACTCATAATTAATCACCCCTCCAGTTAGTACTAGATTACAGGTTTGATTTTGCTTTCAAGAGTTCCTCACCTGGTTGATCTTAATTACAATTGGATCGAACCACCCTGCCTTTCCTCTAATTGCTATTATTTGGGTCAATAATTCAGAGGTGCCAGCAATAGACTTAACTACTTAAAAGCCTTCTCTAACTCATTTGCAAGGTAATTAACTAGCCACTGGTCAATACGGTGTAACCTTTGATTTTGTTTCTTGCTACCATCTGGAAGTTGCACATTTAGAGAGCACAATCCATCAGGGTAAAAACCCAAAAGGTGTGGAGAAACAGGCAGAATTGCAGCCAGCTCATTCTCCAGCCAAGCATTGCTGGAATATAAGAACAACTTACAGGTGCTCTCACAAAATGGTTTCCCCTGGGGGGCATAACCAATCAATTAGTTGGTAGAGGTGGACGCCACTGCCCCCAGCTCCATTCCCACCTAACTTACCTTTTAAAAAAAAATTGATCAGCAAACTTTTAATTGGAATGCCCCATTATAACTGTCTGGTTTTGTAAGAATGCTTGATTGATTGGTTAATCCATTTTTTAAGCTGCCAGAGACTTAGAGACTGTATTAACAGGGACAAACAATGAGTACATAAAAATACAATAATCCAGACTACTGTAGGAAGCCAATCCAGAAATCAATTAATTCAGTCAACAGTACAGATTGTATGAATGTAACTAACAAGTAACAGAACTATTTTTTTAAACTAGGTTTGGTTGAATCTACTTCTGTCATTTTTTTTTTACTCCTTGTATCAAGGCATGATAAATAAGAAAAAAAATCACTTATCTATGAGACCAATGAGGATTATCTCAGTGAGGGTTGTGGATAATTGAAGAGTAGAGAGAATTCTTAGTCAATAGAATTATATTCCAGCATTTGCAAATAAGAAAGATTCTGGATCACCAGCCCAGCTATTTAGCTAAATGGATCCATGATTAGACCATACTAGGTTTGTACAATGTGTAATGATTTGTTTCTCCAGTGATGGAGCATCCACAGCTTCTGGAGGGAAGTTATTCCACTGATTGTTTTGTCAGGAAATTCCTCCTTAATTCTAGATTATTTCTCTCCTTGATTAGTTTCCATCCCTTGCTTCTTGTCCTGCCTTCAGTGCTTTGTAGAATAGCTTGACTCCCTCTTCTTTGGGGCAGCCCCTCAAATACTGGAAGGCTGCTATCATTTCACCCCTCATCCTTCTCTTCATTAAACTAGACATACCCAATGCCTGCAACTGTTCTTCATATGTTTTCGCCTCCAGTCCCCTAATCATCTTTGTTGCTCATCTATGCTCAGATGTTCTAATGACCCTGTAGATGGGAGCTAGAATCCTCCTCTCAACCTCAAATGGGTTACTCTCTTTCAGCCACCAAGATGCATAATTGAGAAAAATGCTACCATAACCTTTGAGCTGGTCAGCTAATTGAGAACCAAATCTGAATATTCATGAGCTAATATCCAACCCTGCTTAGCAGCACCAAGTACCCCAGTAAGAATAAGTTCATTAGACTTAATCAAGACAATATTTAAGTATGCAAATCGGCATACCCACCCTTCCTGCTTGCTTAATTTGCACACACATCCAACCTTGCTTTTGTCTTGATTATCCTCACTCTCTTTCTCTTGCTATTTATTTTAATTTCATTTGCATCCTTCTTAGTACTGTGTCATTTACAAGCCACTGGAGGGGAAGCGCTGGGCCTCTTTCGCCAGTATTTATGGCATTTATCTCCTCCGAGGAAGATGCTCGGAATGTAAATTACTCTCATCCGTCCTACTTAAAAGTAGCCCGTGCCCTTTTGTATATTTTCTGCAGCTCGGCTGGATCCCCTTGGCTGAACGCATCAGCCATGTTGGGTCGAGGCGTCTGGAATCCATAGAACCCAGGAGAAGCTTCGGAGTACAGATAAGTCCTCAACTTATGAGCCCGAAATGTCTGTTGCTAGGTGAGACATTCTGTTTCTTTTGTAAAGTGAGTTTGGCCCCATTTTGCCCCATTTGTTAAGGAATTCACTGCAGTTGTCAAGCTAGTAACACGCTTGTTAAGTGAAGCTGGCTTCCCCATTGAGTTGCAAAAGGGGATCACGTGACCTGGGACACTGCAATCGTCATAAATATGAGTCAGTTGCCGAGTGTCTGAATTTGGGTCATGTGGCTGTGGGAAATCGCAATGGTCCTCAGTGTGAAAAACGGTCACCAGTCACCTTTTTTTTTTTGCAGTACCGCTGTAACTTGAAATGGTCACCAAATGGATTGCTATCCTTGCCACAATTTGTCGATGGGCTTTGAATGGCAGCATCGGGCAGTATCAATTCAAGATCAAGTTCAAATCATGTGTTGGAAGTTAAAAGGCCTGGGGTTTGCTTCCCCCTCCCCCCCCCACACACTTTAGCAACCCTCCAAATTGCTGACCAGTCTCGGAATAAATATACAATTTCAGCATTTAGAATAGCGTCTCAGTAGATCCAGCAGTCCTTCTGCATTTGAAAGACAAAAGGCCAATCTTTCGAAGAAAGCAAAGTCCACATTCTGGACGGACAGGACCACTGTGTCAACACTGCTAACATTGAATGTTTTTGCATTGACAACAGATGGAATTTACCTTTTTGCTTTTAGAGTTAGATGATGCTGGGAAGGGGGAAGTGAACGGGATCCAGCTAGACATAACAACACCAAACCTAGCATGAGAAACAAGGTTATTGTAACGGGAGCTGATAAGGAATTGGCCGCTGGAGAACTGGAGAGGAAGCCCGAGCTTCAAGCTAATTGGGGAATGTGATTTATGACTGTTAATTGGAGGAGGGAATTGTGCTTTGATACTATGTGCTCAGGGGAGGGGAATCCAGTTTTTGGCTTCGATTATGCAGTGCCAATATTATGCTACTCAAAATAAAGATTCTTTAAGGTAAACGATGCCTCAAAGTTCTTTCAAAGAGTTTCATCTGTCGGAACCATGACACGCTGGTTTGAAAGAGGGGTCAAAGAGGCCATCTAGGTCAAAATTGAACAGCCCTCCCTCAACGGAGGGGGAGGGATCCGACACCATCTATCTCCAGTCTACAACACCATCCTTTCAGCAGTTCCAAAAGGGTCCCACCACCCATTTGCACTCTGATTTAGGTGACCATGAGGGCACAGATAAACCTCCCAGTGGCCTCAACGATTCCCAGAAAGAGTATTAACGACCAGATGACTGCAAAGGCCTATAAATCCTTCCATCCTCCACCATTCAGTCGGAACTGAAGTAGTTTTCGGATGAGAAGCGAAACGTCGTCAAGGAAAAGTCCAATTGCCTCTTGAAAAAAAGCACCTTTGGGACAAACCACACGAATCCCCTCAGGATACGAAAGACACCAGATCCCCTCACAATAAATCCACCCCTTGGGAGAAATCGACATATCTGAGGGCAGTCTTCCTTTCCGGATTTCACATGGATCTCAGAATCAAAGCCCGGTGTAGGAACACTTCAATCTGCACATCAAAACAAGAAGGACACACACTAGAACCAGCACACACACAAACCACACTCTCCAAGTCCACAGCAAGTCTCTTCTCACAGTCACTCATGCCCTTATCACCTCGAGGCTCGACTACTGCAATGCTCTCTACATGGGGCTACCTTTGAAAAACGTTCGGAGACTTCAGGTAATGCAGAATGCAGCCGCGCGAGCAGTATTGGGCCTACCCAGAAATGCCCACATTTCAACATCACTCCGCGAGCTGCATTGGCTGCCAATTGGTCTCCGAACGCAATTCAAAGTGTTGGTTATGACCTATAAAGCCCTACATGGCATTGGACCAGGTTACTTACGGGACCGCCTGCTGCCGCATGAAACCCAGCGACCGGTTAGGGCCCACAGAGTCAGCCTTCTCCAGGTCCCGTCAGCCAGACAGTGTCGCCTGGCGGGGCCTAGGGGAAGAGCCTTCTCTGTTGCGGCCCCGGCCCTCTGGAATCAACTCCCCGCAGAGGTCCGTATTGCCTCCACCCTCTCCACCTTTTGCAAATTGTTGAAGACACATCTTTGCCGACAGGCCTGGGGCAGTTAACACCTTGCCCCAGCCAGTGTATGTTTGTTGTAAGTTTGTTTTCGGATGATTGGTTTTTAATCTAGGGGTTTTATAAATGTATTTAGTGTTAGATTTCTATATGTTATTATCTATGTTGTAAGCCGCCCTGAGTTTTTAAAATAGGGTGGCATAGAAATCGAATTAAATAAACAAATAAATAAACAAATAAACAAATAAATAAATAAATAAATAAATAAATAAATAAATGATTGATTCCTATAAAACCAAGTCTCTGGACCCCATTTTCTCTGTAGTCTACCCCCCCCCAAAACAAAACTCTTTGCTTTGGGGAATAAATCTCCTTTCTCACAGTATGTCTGGATTTCATTTTTTTATTTGTTCTTGAGCAATCCCAGCCCGGGGAACCTCCCACCCCCCCCAAATTATTCTTCTCACAATGGGTTTCTTATTTTTTGGCAATTCCCACCTTGCCACAAGCTTCCTGGACATTGGCCCCTGAGAACATCAAATAAACATCATTTATATCGACGGGGAAGACAGAACTGTTCACGAGCCAATTGCCAGCCTGGCAAGGGATAATGGTAGTTGTAGTCCTGCGCCTTTAATCTGGAAGGCAGCTAGGGTTCCAGCTGGCCTGGAGAGGTGTTTCTAATCGTTTTAATTTGGAGTGAATCCATCCACAGCCCAGAGGGCTAAACGGGAAGGTCCTTCATCCCTTCCCTTTGATAACGAAGCCAAAAAGACAGCGACACAAAGACACAGAATGTAACAACGGCTGTTCCAGGAATCAAGCAGGGTGTGAAGACCACGTGATGGGAAAGGGATGGGGGGGGGGAGAGAGAGAGATCATCCTCATTTTCCTCTCCCTGCAGCTTGATGAATATAATTTCCCATGGCATCTTCTAAAGATTATTCCGTATGCAGCTCAGAGCTCTTTGCCAAGTAAGATCGGCCTTTTTGTTGTTGTTGTTTTTTTTTAAAGTGTGTTTTAAATGAGGGCAGGATGGTGGAATCTAACAGCCTACATTGGTCTTCGAAAAGCCTTCCGGAATTGAACAAGCCCTACGGTGCTTTGCCAAGCGGGAGGCCGTGGTCAGAATAAAGGTTCACAAGGCCCTTTCATGGCCTGTATTCCTTGTCCCAGCAAGCCTGCTTTCCCCCCCCCCAGGGGCAAAAGGGGACATTTCAAGTCAGCGGAGCCCACGGAAGCGTTCTGTCCCCCTGAGCCTCCGGCTGATGATCACGGCCAGATCAAGGTGGCTTTTGGTTCATTGGACCTGCATTTACAGCAAGGGAGAAGAACATGGGAACGGAGAGGGAGGCAGGCAGCCAAGGAGAGAATTTAACACAGGTCCCAGACTCAGGACTGTAAAGGGAAGAAAGAAGACCTTCGCCAGCAACAGAGGTTACCACTGAACGTAGAATTATGGGGCTACAAGGGACCTTGGGCAGCTTCTAGTCCGACCCCCAGCTCAAGCGGGAGATCTTATACCAGGGCTTTTCAACCTTTCCACCCATGGTACCACTTTTAGGATAGGGCAACATCCGAGGACCAACAGTCGCCTAGCAAGGGGTCAAAAACTTGATGACCCCCCCCAAAAAGGAAAAAATTGATGAAGTACAGGTAGTCCTCAACTTACAACAGTTCGCTTAGTGACTGTTCAAAGTTACAATGGCACTGAAAAAGGTGCCCCCCCAAGGCACAGCCGAGCAAGACACCTGCCTGTCCGCCCGGCCGGGCTCTTCCTCCTGTCCGAGGTTTTCATTGTTGTGAGCATTTCTCTTGAGGATTGGCAGTGGAGGTGGGGTGGGGGTGGGTGTTTGGTTTTTATTTCCCCCCCCCCCGTCTGCTGGGTGGTTGCAGCAGGTTTTGGTCACTCCACTGACCCTGGGACACTGTGACCGTCATAAATATGAATCAGTTGCCAAGCATCTGAATGTAAATCACAAGACCCTGGAGAGGCTGCAACATTCCCATGTATGTTTGTGTGTACGTTTGCTGAATGAATGGTTTCTTAATTTAGGGGTTCTCTTTTTTATATATAAAATATATTATATATATTTAATATATTTTATATATATATATATATATATATATATATATATATATATATATATATATATATATATATATATATATATATATATATTTAATTTAGGGGTTCTCTTTTTTATATATGTATTTTTTATATATGTATTATGTAGTTTTTTATATTGGATTTCTATTTATGCTGTGAGCCGCCCTGAGTTCCCGGAATAGGGCGGCATAGAAATTTAAATAATAATAATAATAATAATAATAATAATAATAATAATAATAATAATAATAATAATAATTCCAGCTGATTGGCGCTTCTTCTGGGCTCAGCAGAAGCACCAGGATCAGTGCCGAGCTCCAGCTGGAGTCTGGCGCTGATCCTGGCGCTTCCGCTGAGCCCTGACAGCCCTGCAGCTCCTGCCATCTCTCACTCAGGCTTGTGCGGTGCTGCCACCGGTTCAGCTCATTCCCCTCCCTGGCTACCACTTTTCTAGGATGGTCGCGTAGCACTTGCCAGGTGCCTTATGCCATCCTGGTCAAATGGTTGTCCAATTGATTTTTGAAAACCTCCAGTGATGGAGCACCCACAACTTCCTCCATCCCTTCCTCCCTCCATTCTTTCTTCATCCCTCCCTCCCTCCCTCCCTCCCTCCCTTCCTTCCTTCCTTCCTCCCTCCCATCTTCCTTCTTTCCTTCCTTCCTTCCTCCCCTTCCCTCCCTCCCACTGGTTTAATTGTTATCATTATCAGAAACTTTCTCCTTCCTGCCAGGTGGGACCTCCCTTTGACCAGCTTCCACCCATTGCTTCTTGTCCTGCCCTCTGATGCTTTGGTGAATAAGCCAATTCCCTCTCCTCTGTCACAGTCCCTCTAGTACTGGAAGACTCTTCTATCATGTCCCCCCTAATCCTTCTCTTCCTTGGTCTAAAGCAGTGATGGGGCACCGTTAGAAGGCCTGAAGGACCAGCTTTGGGATTGATCGGCCTTTAGATGATTACTAAGAGTCAACACCACTTCGATGGCACATAACCAAGCCATCCATAGGGGTGAATGATTCCATTGCCAGCAGATCTAATGTCCAGTGTTGCAGCTTTGCAAGGATTGAAAATTCACCCGTGAAATGGCCACTTTTTTTCCATAGCAGATTCAGACTCTCACTTTGGCAAAAATCTAAAAAGTAAAGAAATAGAAGACCGTGGGACCTGCTTATGGATTCCTTGCTTTTTTAAAAAAAAGAAAAAAAGGGGGTGGGGGGTGGGAAACCCCTGTCCCCTCTTTCCTGCAAGACCCTAAACCTCTAAGCTCCTAAGATCAAACGATATCTTCACCAGCCACCCAGGTAAGTTTTTAGCAGGCCTTTTAAAAAAAAAAAGCCAGTCTTGCCATTATCTTTTTGCAGGGACAGAGAACAGGAAATGGAGATATCACCTAGGAAATAATTGGCAGCTATATATTCCACGTGTTATTTTACAGGCTCGGTTGGAAGAAACTGTGAGAAGAACAGCGTTACTGGAACAGTGTGGTTTTTAAGCACTGATTCGTCAATACTCTCCATTTAGAAGTTAAGGATGTCAAGCATGGGGCAAACAGTCAGAGTTTCATTGCGTCAGGCCGAAGTGCCTAATAAAATCTGGATTACCTGACACACCTCTGCAGAAAACACCTTAAAGAACCTGCCGTGTTTTATTTAAGGAGCAGAAGAAAGCACAGCTGTTTTCTTGACCGAGTAAAGGTAGTAGTCGTAATAATAAAAAACCTATGTGGGTATTGATTTTGTTGGCGCGGGTCATCAAGGTTCAACTTGAAGGCAACAAGAGCCAGAACACAGTAATAAAAGTTTGATTGCAGGCTGGATTAAAAAAAATTGAGTCTGGAGCCTGCCTTTGCTCTGTTAGCGCTCTTTTGGAAAATATGTCTGAAAGAGAGATGCTGGATCACCAGGCGGTAAAAACTTGCAAAGGCTTGTGTTTCCTGCAACTGATAGGGAGATAAACAGTGGGAGATGGATCAAAAATAATTATAGCAGGTAGGGATAGCGGAACCACCCCCATTTGTAAGATTATATATGTAACTTGGTAAGAAAGAAAGAAGGGAGGGAGGGAGGGAGGAAAGGAAAGAAGAGAGGAAGAAGGGAGGGAGGGAGAGAGGAAGAAGGGAGGCAGGGAGGCAAGGAAGGAAAGAAGGAAGGAAGAAGGAAGGGAGGGAGGAGGGAGGAAGAAAGGAAGGAATAAAGGAAGAAGGAAGGGAAGGAGGAGGAGGGAGGGAGGGAGGAAGGAAGGAAGGAAGGAAGGAATAAAGGAAGAAGGGAGGGAGGAGGAAGAGGAATGGGGAGGGAGGAAGGAAGGAGGGAGGAAAGGAAAGGAAAGAAGGGAGAAAGGAAGAAGGAAGGGAGGGAGGGAAGAAGGAAGGAGGGAGGGAGGCAAGGAAAGAAGGAAGAAAGGAAGAAGGGAGGGAGGGAGGAAGAAGGGAAGGAGGAGGGGAGGGAGGAAGGAAGGAAAGAAGGAAGAAAGGAAGCAGGGAGGGAGAAAGAAGAAAGGAAGGGAGGGAGGGAGAAAGGAAGGAAGTCACAATTTGGCAAATTCTCAGCTGCCTGAGCCACTGTGAAACTCAGAACTTGCTTTCTTGTCTCAACGTTTCCCTTTAGAAATTCTCGCCATCCTCTCTGCTTTTGATTTCCCTGCTGCCATCAAGAGAAGCGATGCGCCTTCGATTCAGAAGTGACGGCTTAGTGATTTTGCTTTACCTCTGAATGAAATGAGATCATCAACTCTTCCCAGGACAAATCGCCAGAAATCTGTTTCGCAGAACGGTTAATGCGAACGCGTCTTGCAACGACGAGCGGGAAGTGTTCAGCCATGAAAAATAAAATAAAATGCAGAGCCGGGAACCAAGAGCTCATTCTCCATTCCAGTTCCTCCCTCCCTTCCTGTCTGAAGGGACAGTTGATGAGAATCCCAGAGAGTAACAGAATAACAGAGTTGGAAGGGACCTTGGAGGTCATCTAGTCCAACCCCCTGCTCAGGCAGGAAACCCTAGACCATTCCAGACAAATGGCTGTCCAGTCTCTTCTTAAGAACTTCCAGTGTTGGAGCATTCATCACTTCTGGAGGCAGGTGGCTCCACCGGTTAATTGTTCTAACTGTCAGGAAGTTTCTCCTTAGTTCCAGGTTGCTTCTTTCCTTGATGAGTTTCCATCCGTTGCTTCTTGTCCTGCCTTCAGGCGCCTTGGAGAATAGCTTGACTCCCTCTTCTTTGGGGCAGCCCCTGAGATATTGGAAGACTGCTGTCATGTCCCCTCTCGTCCTTCTCTTTATTAAACTAGACATATCCAATTCCTGCAACCGTTCTTCGTATGTTTTAGCCTCCAGTCCCCTGATCATCTTTGTTGCTCTTCCCTGCACTCTTTCTTGCCTTAAACATTCAGACATTTTCTTGACTCAGGGTTGTTTTCTTTCGTCCAAGATTGAGTTCCTTTGTGTTTACTTCTTTGTAGAGGCATCCAATTTCAGATTCCCCCACACCACAGATTGTGTAAATCAGACATTCAGTCAATGGAAGGAGAATGGTGGGCTAGATTTTAGGAGACCTCCCTTCATTTCCTGTTGGGGAAACCCATTTAAAAACTAAAAAATAATCTAAATTTAACTGCAGTGTAAAGCTCAGGGGGGTTGATTTAGCGTGGGTTAATTGAATCGCAATCCGTCTTTGACCATTCCGGTCGTGGCTGGCTCTTTCCAGGCGTGTTCTCCAATGAGAAAAGCAATTTATAAAGCAAACACATCAGTATTCTGAAGTTACACAGCTTTCAGGAGGATATCTAGAACAAGAAGGTATTATTAAAACATAAGCTGCACCGAAGCTCGGAGGTGACCTGTGCATTTCGAGATATTATTATCTCAGCCCAAGATTTCTGAGCTAGCTTTTCTCCTAGCTGGACCCCTTGATTAAAATTCTAAAGAGCAAAAAGCTTGGCAAGAGATGGGATTTTGTGTGTGTCTCCTTTGGCTTCCCTGATGGGCAAAAAGTGAACAGAGCTGGAATAAATTTTGACTCGGCAATACACATTTGGCTAAATGAGTTCTCACCTCTGACATCCCCAGATGGGAAAACATCTGTGAAAGAAATCAACATGCTGTTTGGCAGAGACGAAAAAAGGGCTCCTGGAAACGAAGAGGAATGGGGCTTGGGCAATGATGTCAACGCAGCAGGTCTTCCCCGAAAATTCCCTGTCTGGAAACTTCTCGAAACTCTTATGGATCTGAAAGGTTGTCCTATAGAAGATGGACCTATGAGGGCCTGCAGATTGCTCTTCTCCTTCCAGAGATGTCATGTTTTCTCTTCAAAGTACAGAAGCAGATCATGGGTGCTCCATCACTGGCGATGTTCAAGAAGAGACCGGACATACTTGAACTGTATAGGGTCTCCTGCTTGGGCAAGAGGCTGGACTAGAAGACCTCCAAGGTCCCTTCCAACTCTCTTATTCTGTTTGATCTGTCTCCATTTGAGCATTCACCTCATGGACAGCAGCTTAGGTTGGAGGTGCCCAGCCTTTTTCTGGGAATTCTTCACTTAGACCCTAGGCCAGGGGTAGGCAACCTTGTCTCTTTTATGACTTGTGGACTTCAACTCCCAGAATTCCTGAGCCAGCATAGCTGGGAGTTGAAGTCCACAAGTCATAAAAGAGTCAAGGTTGCCTACCCCTGCCCTAGACCTACTTTCCCACCATGGCTTCTACAGAAAATCTCTTGCTTTGGAAAATCAAGATCCCTTTGAGAATTCTTTGGAGAACTGTAAAACTGAACTTCTGTAGATGGAGGATCTACCCAAGTTCTAATGTTCCTGAGGAGCCATTCAATATCCCATGTTCTCAGACTGAAACCACTGAAAAAGGAAGCCACAGGCAAGCAAGTCTACTTCTCACGATCCCCAACTCTACTCCTGAGCCCATTGGGAAGAAATGATTAACGCACAGATTTCTTTTCAGCCTTACAAAGGATGAATTTGTTTGAGAAAATAGTAGATCCTATTAGTAATATGGAGTTATTCCCATTCTCAGTAAGCAGTGACGTTACCCACAAGTTAGCACCTAATTCGAGCAACAGCTCCTAACTAGAATTAAGTCCCATGCAAAGACAGTGGATAGAATAAGCCATTATTAGAACATAGAATATCGAAGTTGAAAGGGATCTTGGAGGCCTTCTAGTCCATCCCCCTGCTCAAGCAAGAGATCCTATAGAGGGTCTGGACAAATGACTGTCCAGTCTCTTTTTGAAAACCTGCAATGTTGTGAGCCGCCCTGAGTTCTCCGGAATAGGGCGGCATAGAAGTCAAATCAAATAAATAAATAAACAAATCAAATAAACTCCTGGAGGGAAGCCGTTCCATTGATTAATTGTTCTCACTGTCAGAAAGGTTCTACAGAATTCTAGCTTGGACCTCTCTTTTAGCTGACTTGCTACCGCTTAGTGTATGAGTTGAGCTCTTGGCACACGTAATCTCACGTCTTTTCATTTCTGACAAGCATGTGACCAGGTTTTAAAAGCATGCTTGCACATAAGACACACGTACACAAGTCCAAGTTAATTCAGGTCAAAAAATGGTGTGGGTATACAGAAAGAAGTGGATTTATTTAGTGCAGTCTAGCCTCCAGAGTAGAAGCCTGAATGTCAGGTGACACAATGCCACAAAGAGAATTATATATATGGAACAGTAGAATAGACTGCCCGCAGAAATCATGGGCGCTCCATCACTGGAGATTTTTTAAAAGAGTCTAGAGAGTCACGGGTCTGAGATGGTACTATAGGTTCTCCTGCTTGAGTAGGGGGCTGGACTAGAAGACCTCCAAGATCCTTCCAGCTCTATTCTATTCTGTTCTGTTCTATATTTTCTCTCTTCTCTTTTCTCTTCTCTTCTCTTCTCTTCTCTTCTCTTCTCTTCTATTCTATTCTATTCTATTCTATTCTAAATTCTGTTCCATTCCATTCCATTCCATTCTATTTTGTTCTATTCTATTCTATTCTATTCTATTCTATTCTATTCTATTCTATTCTATTCTATTCTATTCTAAATTCTGTTCTGTTCCGTTCCATTCTATTTTGTTCTGTTCTATATTTTCTCTATTCTATTCTATTCTATTCTATTCTATTCTATTCTATTCTATTCTATTCTATTCTATTCTATTCTATTCTATTCTATTCTATTCTATTCTACTCTACTCTACTCTACTCTACTCTACTCTACTCTACTCTACTCTACTCTACTCTACTCTACTCTACTCCATTCCATTCCCAGTGGAACATCCTCCAAAAATCGTGGGTGCTCCATCACTTGAGGTTTTTAAGAAGAGACTAGACAGACTAAATATATATATAAATTTTAAAAAAAACCTGATTCAACATCAGGTCACACCTGTCTCTTTCCACCAAGGCATTTCTCTCTGAAAGGACCAGTTCTCGCTTCTTGGTGCACAAGCATGGAAATAGATTTGATGGGATCTGACTGTAGAAAGCAAAGCTGTCAGCCTCCGAACTGGTTCTACTGAAGATCGGTGCCACATCCAACTTGCATCAAAGGAACTTTTTCAACCGGGGCTGCAGCTGAAGTGAATCTCTTGTGAAGGCCAAACAATTCAGATCCACAACAATCTCCTGGAGGAGCTGTGACACCCACCGCGCTCAAAAGCTATTACAGATAGTCCTCAGCTCACGACTACGATTTAGCCCAAAATATCCGTTGCTAAGCCAGACATTTGTGAAGCGGGTTTTGCTCCATCTCGTGGCTAGGCTTTCCACAACTGCTAAGCATGTCACTGCGGTTGTTGATTTATAACAGGGTTGTTAAGTGAATCTGGCTTCCCCATTGACTTTGTCAGAAGGTGGCAAAAGTGACCCCGGGACACTGCAACCAACACAAGTCTGTTGCCAAGCGTTTGGATTTTAATCCCATGACCGTTGGGGCACTGCAGAATACAGAACAGCTGAGTTGGAAGGAACCTTGAGGTCTTCTAGTCCAACCCCCTGCTCAAGCAGGAGACTTTAGACCAGGGGTAGGCAACCTTGGCTCTTTTATGACTCATGGACTTCAACTCCCAGAATTCCTGAGCCAGCATGGGGGAACTTCGGCCCCCTCATGACTCGTGGACTTCAACTCCCAGAATTCCTGAGCCAGCATGGGGGAACTATGGCCCCCTCATGACTCGTGGACTTTAACTCCCAGAATTCCTGAGCCAGCATGGGGGAACTATGGCCCCTTCATGACTCGTGGACTTTAACTCCCAGAATTCCTGAGCCAGCATGGGGGAACTATGGCCCCTTCATGACTCGTGGACTTCAACTCCCAGAATTCCTGAGCCAGCATGGGGGAACTACGGCCCCCTCATGACTCGTGGACTTCAACTGCCAGAATTCCTGAGCCAGCATGGGGGAACTATGGCCCCCTCATGACTGGTGGACTTCAACTCCCAGAATTCCTGAGCCAGCATGGGGGAACTATGGCCCCTTCATGACTCGTGGACTTCAACTCCCAGAATTCCTGAGCCAGCATGGGGGAACTATGGCCCCCTCATGACTGGTGGACTTCAACTCCCAGAATTCCTGAGCCAGCATGGGGGAACTATGGCCCCTTCATGACTCGTGGACTTCAACTCCCAGAATTCCTGAGCCAGCATGGGGGAACTATGGCCCCTTCATGACTCGTGGACTTCAACTCCCAGAATTCCTGAGCCAGCATGGGGGAACTATGGCCCCTTCATGACTCGTGGACTTCAACTCCCAGAATTCCTGAGCCAGCATGGGGGAACTATGGCCCCCTCATGACTCGTGGACTTCAACTCCCAGAATTCCTGAGCCAGCATGGGGGAACTATGGCCCCTTCATGACTCGTGGACTTCAACTCCCAGAATTCCTGAGCCAGCATGGCTCAGCTTGGAAACCTCTCCCTTTCCCCTCAGCACGCCTGGCTCAGGAATTCTGGGAGTTGAAGTCCACGAGTCATAAAAGAGCCAAGGTGGCCTACCCCTGCCTAGACCACTCTGGGCAAATGGTTGTCCAATGGCGTCTTAAAAATGTCCAGTATTGGAGCAGCCACAACTTCTTAGCCATGGCACTGATTAATTGTTCTCACGGTTAGGAAATGTCTTCTTAGTTTCTGATAACTTTTGTCCATTACTTCTCGACACCCCTCCCCCCTCTTCTCTGCAACACTCATAAGTGCGGGAAATGGGCATAACTCACTTTCTTCGGTGCCGTTGTAACTTCAAACAGTCACTAAAAGAAGCGTTTGTAAATCTGTACTTAAATCTCGAGTAGCCCCACCAGACTCCCCCAAAAGCAGATGCTGCTGGGACAAAAATCAATGTGGTCAATTAAAATTTAATGCCAAACGAACGAATGAAATGCAGCCAATAGGATAAGTCCCCAGGCATTTTAATAATGCCTCCTTCCAACCCATTGGGAAAATTACAATTTGACAGACATGTTTGGAAAGTCCTTAGAAGTTGCACTTTAAACCTGGGGTTGCAGGAACCATTGGAACATCACAGGTGTGATAGACACCCCCCCCCCAAATCAAAGCACCTCTCAGCCTCCCAGCATCCCTTCTGCAGGCTGGTGTGAAGGTAAGGCTGAAACACACAACATCTGTCTTCTTGTTCCAAGTTCAGCAGCAAGAAATAAGGGGGCTCTCGTGATCCAACTGGCATCCACGTCAACTTGCTGGAAACAGATCATGTATCACGTTGTTTCGTTGGGTGAGGGAGGGCAGTGTAATTTATTTACAGGGTACTCATTGTTGCCGTTGGGGTGCTTTTGAAAATCGTTAATCAGACATGCTGAAGTTGTGTGACTTCCCAGTTCCCCAGGATAGGAAGCGCAGTAGAAAAGGCACATGGGTCTGTTCACCGCAAGAGTTGTGCATCCAGCCAGCAACTTAAAGCTACAAAATCCACCTGGAACAGGACCATCTTCAACGAGGCACAAGATCCATCCACCCTACCAAATCACCCCAAAATTATGGCTACCCTCACTGCTTTTCCCACCCTCCCCCTTCCACGAGACCCAAAGCAAAGTTTGATTCTATTGTCTTCTCTCTCTCTCTCTCTCTCTCTCTCTCTCTCTCTCTCTCTCTCTCTCTCTCTCTCTCTCTCTCTCTCTCTCTCTCTCTCTCTCTCTCTCTCTCTCTCTCTCTCTCTCTCTCTCTCTCTCTCTCTCTTATCTTTTATCGGAAAGAAACATGAGGAAACTTGGAGAAATCTCTCTCAGTCACCCAACAGTACAAGGATAGATTGGATTCACTTCTCATTGACCTGGGGCAGGCGAAGAATCAACCCAGTTAAGTCTTCCAAGGAACAAGTCCTAGATTAGTGACATGTCAGCTTTTTCATCATCGACAAGGCACTCCACGCTGTTCCTTTAAAAAAAGAAAAGAAAAGAATAACACCCTAAAACTGCGTCCTGGGTTTCTTCTTTTAGCCATCATGGTTTCTTCATCTGAGTCCTATTTAATCTACAACCATCGGAGAGATTAACGCACGTGGGATTTGAAGAAGAGATGTCCTTATCCTTGTTCTTTTAAGCTGGGAAATCAGTGCCTTCCATGTTTGATCCAATTTCTGATCATCCATTTTTGCCCCGAGCATCTCTGTACTACCAATCTAAGTCCAAAGTTGGCATCTTTAGACATTTCTACTTCTAGACACCGGCCAGTATCGCGGCTGATGATTGGTCCACTCTGTAAGGAAGGAAGAGGAAGGATTGTGAGCGTTCGTAGCTTTTCCAAGACAGGCCAAGACAGGCAAAAGCAACGCGAATCACCCCAAGGATTAAGAGAAGGCAAGAAGGCAACAGGTTGAAATTAATCAAGGAGAGAGGCAACCTAGAACTAAGGAGAAATTACCTGATAGTCAGGACAATTAACCAGTGGAACAACTTGCCTCCAGAAGTGGTGAATGCTCAAACACTGGAAGTTTTTAAGAAGAGATTGGCCAACCATATGCTAGGTTTTGCATGGGAAACCCAGAGCTGGTTTCACTTCATCTATGCCAATATAGTTTAATCAATAAAGTTTATACTCTTGGTAAAATAATGTGCCAGGAGTTTCTTTTTCTGGACAGTTGACAAATCTTTCCTTGTAAAATTATCAAGTCAGGACCCTAATTAATAGACTAACAGAGTTGGAAGGGATCTTGGAGGTCATCAAGTCCAACCCCATGCTCGGGCAAAAGACCCTATACCATTCCAGGCAAATGGCTGTCCAGTCTCTTCTTGAAGATCTCCAGTGATGGAGCGCCCACAACTTCTGGAGGGAAGCCCTTCCGCTAATTGTTCTCATTGTCAGGAAATTTCTCCTTATTTCTAGGTTGGTTCTCTCCTTGATTAATTTCCATCCATTCCTCCTTGCCCTGCCCTCAGATCCTTTGGAGAATAAATGGATCCCCTCTTCTTTGTGGCAGCCCCTGAAATACTGGAACACTGCTATCCTGTCACCCCTAGTCCATGCCCAGTTCAACAATCATTCGCCGTGCGGTTTAGCCTGTTTATTTACTTCTAAATATATTTAGAGATACATTTAACTGCATCGTTCTTAGCAACCAAGTGCAGAGATCATTATCACAACATATATATTGGTTCCAGGCTTCTGCACTCTCAAATTCACAGCAAGACCTGAATAGGACTTAAATTGCTAGTAGTTGAACTGAGCAGCAAACACCCTCCTATCTCAGATGAAAATTGAAAAAAAAAAAAAAAAGCAAAATATGGAAATTACACACTGTAGGATTTAGAAGGGAAAGAAAAAAAAAACCGGTTCACTGGGATGACTCTGCTGACTGTTATAATGGAGAAGGAGATAGCCAGAATATTGGATTTTGAAAAAGGAGAATGTGGAGAACTGACTACAGTAATACTTGCTGGTGTGTGGAGAAAAAGAATTTAAATGCTTGGCTTTGTGTGTGTTCAGAAATTTGAACCAGAGGAAAAGGCTGTCCCAAAGCTGAACGTGCCATGAAAAAAAGACAGGTGAGTGAAGAGTTAAATATGCAGTTTTCTCCTTCAAAAAACAAAATCTTCTATTAGGGACTGGCATTGCCTGGAGGCATCAGGAGAAGAGAGAGGCAAAAAAAATGTAATCAAAATGACTGATTGCTTTATTTCCCTTAAATGGAAAATCAAATTGTTTGAGACTCTTCATAATAATAGGAACCAGCTGGGGAATATTTCTACATGTGAGTGTGTTCCTTTTCATGTACGTTTGCCTTTCCTGACTTGGTACCCTCCACGCTTGCTAGAGATGGAAGTCCAATTTCATTTCAGCCTCCATATAAGCTCCCAGAATTCTGGAGAACTCCCAGAATCCCATGGGACCTCCAGTGTTCCCAACCCTCATGGTGGTTGAGTATTGTGGGAGCAGGAATCTCAATGGATTTGGAAGGCAGTAAGTTGGCAATGACTTGGGAAGTGTAATATTTGAACCAAATCAACATTCTCTTTCAGTTCCTCACTTATAGTTGTGGGGTCCTTGGTGCTCTCTGAGCTGGGTGGTTTTCTTGAAGATGTTTCACGACCCAACTGGGGAACATCATCAGGGCTGGGAGAGAGTGTGGATAATCTGATAGCACTGAAGACATTACCTAGTTGGGTTGTGAAATGTCTGCAAGAAAACCACCCAGCTCAGAGAGCACCAAGGACCCCACAGTCCTCCTCCTCCTCCTCCTCCTCCTCCTCCTCCTCCTCCTCCTCCTCCTCCTCCTCTCCACAAACTCCCCTCCCTTCTAGCACTGATGATGTTCGTTAGTTGGGTCATGAAACGTCTGCAAGAAAACCACCCAGCTCCGAGAGCACCAAGGACCCCACAGTTCATCCCTCAGCTAAAACTATTCTCTTCCATCAGTATCATTTATATCTGTATATTCTGACATGCCTGTAATACCTGTGTAAAGTCCCAGAGTCGCTGGGTTGGTCTCAGCGTATCTTCACATTTCTTCAAGGCGGGGGTCCTTCCTTTCCCATCATCTATGAGACATTTTGAGTCAGGGAGGAACGCTGTAGATCCCAGCGGGCCCAGTTGCAACAATCCTTCGGTGCTGTAACGGACAAGCTGAGACCAAAACCAAATCAAAGGAAATAACACCACAGTTAAGTCTACTGCAACCATAAATGCGACGAGAGAGCTGCTGAAAATGTAGCTCTCGTCTCACCGTTCAAATCCCCGCTGCTTTAAAATTGTTCCTCCTCACCCAAACTCATGAGGTCTAGTTGCATCATCAACGAGGGACGCAGATCTGTTTTACATCAAATGCGCCTTTAAAGCTCCGGCCCCAAACCTAGCTTGAAAATCAGTTCTCCTTCTCAAAAAGTGAAGGTTTCCATCAAGCTTGACCCCAGAAGAACTTCCAGAGATGTGTCTTTACCTGGGAAGACATTCCATGGCATGGATAGAGTATCGCTTTATTGTCATCTTCTGCGCCCTGGTCCAAGCAGTAGCCGCTAGCTTTGCTGTTGCGTACCTGAAATAAACACCAGGGTAGAGTCAAAGGAGAAAGAAAAAGAAAGAAAGAAAGAAAGAAAGAAAGAAAGAAAGAAAGAAAGAAAGAAAGAAAGAAAGAAAGAAAGAAAGAAATGAAGGGAGAGGAGGAGGAGGAAGAGAGAAAGTAAAAAAGAAAGAAAAAGAAAGAAAGGAATAGAAATGAAGGGAGAGGAAGAAGGAAGAGAGAGAAAAAAGAAAGAAAGAAAGAAATAGAAATGAAGGTAGAGGAAGAAGGAAGAGAGAGAAAAAAGAAAGAAAGAAAGAAAGAGAAATAGAAATGAAAGGAGAGGAGAGGAGAGGAGGAGGAAGAGAGAAAGGAAAAAAGAAAGAAAAAGATAGAAAGAAAGGATTAGAAATGAAGGGAGAGGAAGAAGGAAGAGAGAGAAGAAAGAAAGAAAGAAAGAAAGAAAGAAAGAAAGAAAGAAAGAAAGAAAGAAAGAAAGAAAGAAAGTCTATGAAGATTCTCAGTCATCCAGATCATGGTTGTCCCAAAGGTCCTTTTTCAAGAGGCAACTGGACAAGAAAGAAAGAAAGAAAGAAAGAAAGAAAGAAAGAAAGAAAGAAAGAAAGAAAGAAAGAAAGAAAGAAAGAAAGAAAGAAAGAAAGAGAAATGAAGGGAGAGGAAGAGGAAGAGAGAAAGGAAAAAAGAAAGAAAAAAAGATAGAAAGGAACAGAAATGAAGGGAGAGGAAGAAGGAAGAGAGAAAAAAAGAAAGAGAAAGAAAGAAAGTAAGTCTATGAAGATTCTCAGTCATCCAGATCATGGTTGTCCCAAAGGTCCTTTTTCAAGAGGCAATTGGACAAGAAAGAAAGAAAGAAAGAAAGAAAGAAAGAAAGAAAGAAAGAAAGAAAGAAAGAAAGAAAGAAAGAAAGAAAGAAAGAAAGAAAGAAAGAAAGAAAGAAAGAAAGAAAACTGAAGGGGGAGGAGGAGGAAGAGAGAAAGGAAAAAAGAAAGAAAAAAAGATAGAAAGGAATAGAAATGAAGGGAGAGGAAGAAGGAAGAGAGAGAAAAAAAGAAAGAGAAAGAAAGAAAGAAAGAAAGAAAGAAAGAAAGAAAGAAAGAAAGAAAGAAAGAAAGAAAGAAAGAGCAAGCAAGCAAGCGTATGTTTGCCCTATGCTAAATAAATACCCCTTTGGTACTTGATGGATTCCCTCTCTGAAGCTGGCCTGACTTATGGACCAGGGATGGAGGCTCAGCCCATGTCTCCAACTCCTGAAACCACGACATCACTCTGTCTCCTATCTAACCAGTGCCTGGCTTCCTTCCACTGTGATAAACCCGAAATCAACAGCAAATTGTGGCAGACAAACGCCTTTCCTATCTCATTTCCCAGCCAAGAGTCCTTTAAAAAAAAAAATCCGCACCTTCAGAGTGCAATAAAACGGAAGAGGACTTTAATAAATAAGCCCAAACTCTCCAGCATCAGAAGTTATGGGAATCTTCTCCTCGGCAAAACGATATAAAATATCGTTTCATTGCCCATCACAAATTCCAAAGCCGGGAGGCACGGACTGTCCTTCGTGTTCTCTGAATGCGCTGCCAACATTTAAGTGGGAACAGTCCTGCTTTACGACACTATGGTGTTTTTTCAGTGTGTGTGTGTGTGTTTTTTATGACCCAGCTTTAAAAAAAAATAGAGTGTTTCGATGGAGGGAAAATATATTTTTACAACCTCTGCGTGTGTTTTATCTCCATGCTCATATATTGAGTTGCTCCGTTGACAAGAGGCCAAAGACAACAAGGCTTATTTTTATTAGGATGTCTTTGAACAGGAAAATAAAATAATAACGGGAAGCTATTTTCAAACTGCAAATTCCAGGAGACAAGCAGTGAAGGTGTCTAGTTATACATCACACTCATAACCTGATTAGCAATTATCTTGGGCAGCATAAATATCAGTGCCAAGCCAAAATTGTCTTGGCAGTTTCTCAGAAAAGTCTTTCCCTGTTGAAAGAAGATTCTCTTCCCCCCCCCCACCTTATTCTTATGAAACTTGAGGATTATTTATGAATTTATTGGGGTGTTTTTCAGCTGGGGTGTGGGAGGGGACGTTCTTCTTTTGATGTGACACCATATCGCTCCGCAGTTTCTCTTATTAGAGAGCCAGTTCGGTCTAATGGTTAAGGCACCAGGCTAGGAACCTGGCTAGGTGAGATGGTGAGTTCTAGTCCCGCCTTAGGCAATAGACATGGAAGCGGACTGGGTGATTTTGGGCCAAGACTCTGAGTTCCAGTCTCACTTTAGGCATGAAAGCCAACTGGGTGACTTTGGACCAATCAACAGGAGACGGTGAGTTCTAGTCCTGCCTTAGATGTGAAAGCTGGATGGGTGCCTTTGGGCCAATTACCAGGAGACGGTGAGTTCTAGTCCTGCCTTAGATGTGAAAGCCGGATGGGTACCTTTGGGCCAATCACCAGGAGACGGTGAGTTCTAGTCCCGCCTTAGACATGAAAGCCGGATGGGTGACTTTGGGCCAATCACCAGGAGACGGTGAGTTCTAGTCCCGCCTTAGATGTGAAAGCTGGCTGGGTGACTCTGGCTTTCATGCCTCAGACAGGACTGGAACTCACCGTCACCTGGTAAAGCAAAGGAACGTTGAAGCAAGTTCATAAGCACCATCACAGTTTCCCTTTTGACCATTCTACTTAAGGACAGAATTGCTAATCCCAGTTTGGTTGCTAATCGAGGACCATCCCTTTTTTCCAACCTGGCGCCTTTCAGCTCTGGAGAGTCCAGACTAGAATAAAATTGAACCATCAATTTGAGAGACAGGGATTCACATGTTACCTCTCCGTACGTGATGGTGTTGTTGTAAACCCTCATTTCAGGATAGACATTCTCCAAGTACCACTTAAAACTCCGGCACTGCAGACGCTGCCGTAAAGCAACCCGTTCCGACACATCTCCAAAGTCAACGCCGGGGTTCTGTGACACAAAGACACAAAGCGCAAAACAACACTTGACCAGGCTGGTTTTTCTGAGCAGCTTGTTCTCCAGTTCACACAACCGTTGGCGTGGTCTACAGCCCTGTTCTTCTACCAAACTAACCAATCCCCTCCTTCACTCCTTAGCCACGTAAGGAGCTTCTGAATCCAGTGACGCTGTTAAAAACCGGAAATAAATATGAATTAAATCTCCGTAGAATCGGGTAGGGAGAACGGAGCAGTATCAAAAAGGCCGAGGTAGGTCAATGGAGGCTTCACCAGGTTGGGAACCCGTCTTCTATCTTGGCTGCTAGCAGAATTCCGGGATGTTCCCCTTGTGGAAAGAGGCCTTAGTCCTCCCCTTACCATCATTGGTATGTTCCATGCCATGTACACGTGGGACTTGAAGTCATCCATCCACACTTCAGCCGCCCGCAGGGCGTTGCGCTTGGCGTAATAGTCAATGTCATTGTTGTACGGCTTTTTTGTGCGCTCAATGTGAGCCACGCGGGAACAAGGCAGGACTTCCATGCTCCCACCGCACTGCCAGACCTGTGGGAAAAGTGAAGCAGGTCATGGAGGGTGCATAAAAGGGGTCCTTAAGAAAGACTGTGGCCTGAGCAAGGGGCAGCTCCTGTTCTGAAAACGGGAATGGCCTGTGTCATCACGCAGTGTCCTAGATGACCTCGAATCCTGGGCTGGAAGGGACCCCAGAGGTGTTTAATTTTGAAAACAGAATAACAAGAGTTGGAAGGCTCTTAAAATTTTTTTAAACAAGGCTGTTCGGGTTTTAGAATTGGGTTTTTAATAGGCTTTAGTAACAGCCTTGTATAAATATTAATTTAATTTATTTTTAAATATTTATTGATATTATATGTTTTTATTGGGTTGTAAACCGCCCCGAGTCCTACGGGAGAGGGGTGGTATAGAAATTTAATAAAAGTAAAGTAAAAGTAAAGGGGCCTTGGAGGTCTTCTAGTCCAACCCTGGGCCTAGGAATGTCCCTCCATCAGCGACTGTGTGTTGACTGTGATTGTATGCTGTATGAATGTAATTAATTTTATTGTATTCTTATTGTAAGCCGCCCTGGGTCCCAGGAGAAGGGCGGCATAGAAGTTCAAATAATAAATAAATAAGCAGGAGTCCCAATACCATTCAGGACTAACGGCCAACCGATTTCTTCTCGAAAACCTTCAGTTATTTCATGCTTGCTCTCTACAGACCCTGATGATTTACGTGTGAGTAATGGAAGGTACTGTGAGAAAATAGTGCCCATTAATCCACCTACAAAGGTATGAATTTTTGGAGGGAGGGAAGGAGGAGGAAGAGAAAGGGAGGGAGGGAGGAAGAAGAGAGAGAAGGAGGGAGGAGGAAGACAAAAAGAAAACGAGGAAGAGAGGGAGGGAGGGAGGAGGAAGAAAAAGGACAAAAGCAAGGTGGAGAAGAGGAAGAGGAAGGAAGAAGAGAGAGGGAGGAGGAAGACGAAGGAAGGAAAGAGGAAGAGAGAGGGAGGAGGAAGAGAAAGGATGAAAGAAAGGAGGAAGAGAGAGATGGAGGGAGGGAGGTAGGGAGGAGAAAGAAAAAAGGAGGGAGGGAGGAAGGAGCAACTTTTATTAGATGCAAAACATCCCGACTTTTTTCTGAATATAAACCCTTCTCACATCTCATGGGGCCTAACTTAGGTTTCCCAAGTGCAATTTCCACCCTTCACCTTAGCCGAAGATCCCCTCAATGTTTGGCTTCTATCCCCGAGTGCCCTCAGCTTTAAAATAAGATAAAATGAAATATTTGTGCTACAGGCCATGCAACTCCCCCCACCCGCCCCCTTCACCCAAGATTAAGTGGACAAAGGCTGAGACTTTCCGAAAAGCGACATCCTCCATTCCCAAGAACACTGAAAACCCGAGTGTCATTATTGATGCAAAGAGGCTTGATGAGCTTGTTCCTTCATTAAAAAGATAAAGTTGTTTCCTTTCATTTGCAAATTAAGGCTTACACATAAATATCCTGCCCTTTTTTTCTTTTCTTCTTCTTTTTTTTTTTAAAGTTCTGGTTCCTACAGCTCAGGGCTTCCTACATTATTATTATTATTATTTTAAAAGTTACAAAAGACGTATTTATAACCCTCCCAAGATGGATGGTAATGCAATATGTTGAGCCTAAAAAAGCATTAAGCCGGGGCGCTAAGGGAAACGGTCCAACTCATCTATATATGCAAGACAAATAGTTATTTATTCAAGCTACATTTTCTCAACGCCAACGTCTCCCTCAAGTTTGCTTCCCTTGCACAAAAGAAAAGAAAGAAAGAAAAAAGAAAGGAACGAGAGAGAGAGAGAGAGAGAGAAAGAAAGAAAGAAAGGAAAGAGAGAGAGAAAGAAAGAAAGAAAGAGAGAGAGAGAGAGAGAGAGAGAGAGAGAGAGAGAGAGAGAGAGAGAGAGAGAGAGAGAGAGAGAGAGAGAGAGAGAGAGAGAGAGAGAGAGAGATTCGGTTTGTCCACTTCGTTCTCGGAATGCATGAGCCATTTCTTCTAGAGTTCAATTGCAGATCCTTTTTAAATCTGTCTCTGGGGCTAATGGCGCAAAAAGTCACATTTTGACATCGTAGTTCTCAGTCCTCGATTTTTCTCTGTTTCTGACACTTTGCTGAGCTTTTTGGGCTTCCTGATCTGAAAAAGTCTTGTGTGATGGTTTCCTTCCTGGTGTGTGTGTGTGTGTGTGTGTGTGTGTGTGTGTGTGTGTGTTGTAGATGAACTATGAGGAGGTGATGGAGGGAAATTTAATCTACCAGCTTCAACTTATGACCTCAGCTGAGCCCCAAATTTCTTGTTCGGTGAGTTTTGCCCCATTTGATGATCTTTGTGCCTCAGTTATAATAGTTATAATAATAATAATGATGATGATGATGGAAGGGACCTTGGAGGTCATCAAGTCCAATCCCCTGCTCAAGGAGGAAACCGTATACCATTTCAGACAAATAGCTGTCTCTTCTTAAAAACTTCCAGTGTTGGAGCATTCACCGCTTCTGGAGGCAGGTTGTTCCACTGGTCAATTGTTCTCACTGTCAGGAAGTTTCTCCTTAGTTCCAGGTTATTTCTCTCCTTGATTGGCTTCCATTCGTTGCTTCTTGTCCTGCCTTCAGGGGCTTTGGAGAATAGCTTGACTCCCTCTTTTTTGGGGCAGCCCCTGAGATATTGGAACATTGGCTATCATGTCCCCCCTCGTCCTTCTCTTCATTAAACTAGACATACCCAATTCCAGCAGCCGTTCTTTATATGTTTTAGCCTCCAGCCCCCTGATCATCTTTGTTGCTCTTCTCTGTACTCTTTCTAGAGTCTCAACATCTTTTTTACATCACGGTGACCAAAACCAGTTGTTAAATGAATCACTGCAGCTGTTAAATTAAATGAATTTAAATGAATTTAAATGAATCTGGCTTCCGCGTTGACTTTGCTGGTCAAAAGTTCGCCAAACGTGATGACATGAGCCCGGGACACCGCAACCATCATAAATACGAGTCAGTTGCCAAGTGTCCAGATTTCGGTCATGTGACCACGGGGAAGCCGCAACGGGTGTAAATGTGAAAAATGGTCATGAGTCCTTTTTTTCAATGATGTTGCGGGAACTGGGCATGTGTAGTCTACTGAAAAGAAGAGGCTATGGATGACATGATAGCAGTATTACAATATTTGAGGGGCTGTCACAAAGATCAGAGGGTCAGCCTTCTTTAGAAATGGTGTAGGGTCCCCTGTTTGGTCAGGGATTGGACCAGTGTTGGGATTCAGCCGGTTCACACCACTTCGGCAGAACCGGTAGCTAATTTTTTGTTGCCCAAGCTCAGAATGGACTTCCGGAAGCGGCATCCACCCAGAGAACCGGTTGTTCACCTATTTGAATCTCACCACTGGATTGGACTAGATGACTTACAAGCTCCCTTCCAACTCTGCTATTTTAATCATCTTCTCCTCTACCTTTTCTCCAAAGCACCGGATGTCAACGCTGCTAACATTGGATGTTCTTGCTTTGACAACATATGGAGATGCAGCCATTTTCCTCCTTAGGTTTTACTCTTAGAATTAGAGTTAAAATTAGATGATACTGGGGGGGAGGAGGAGGAGGAGGAGGAATGTGCATGGGAGTTTAGTTAGACATAACAATACTGTAACTAGTGTGAGAACCAAGGTTTTTTGTAATAAGAGATGATAAGAAATGGCGGGTTGAAGAACTGGAGGGAAAGCCTGCATTTCAAACTAACTGGAGAATGTGGTTTATGACTGTTAATTAGAGGAGGGAATTGTGCTTTGAGATACTATGTGCTCAGGGGAGGGGAATCCAGATTTTGGCTTGGACTATGTACGTGCCGATGCTATGCTACTCGAATAAAGATTCTTTAAGGTAAACCATGCCTTGGATTTCTTTGAAGAGTTTCATCTGTCGGAACCATGACACCGGAGGGTGAGACAGGAAGTAACGGGTAGAAGATCATTAAACAGAGAGCCAGCCTAGAACTAAGGAGAAACTTCCTGACAAGGAGGAACGATTAATCAGTGGAACAGCTTCCCACCAGAAGTTGTGGGTGCACCAACCCTGGAGGTTTTAAAGAAGAGATTGGACTGTCAATTGCTGGGATGGCAGAGGGTCTCCTGCCTGAGGCAGGGGGCTGGACTAGAAGACCTCCCAACTCTATAATTCTGTAATTCTGATCTCACTTATTGTTTGCTCTCTGTTTCCAATATTTTTATGTTATAGAAAGGAAGCGAGGCTTGGACAAAAATGGTTAAGTATTGGCTGTCCTCAACCAGCCCAGCAAATATCAAGTCAGAAAACACCTTTTGATTATCCTGTCTAAAAAAATCAATAAATACCAAGGCTAAACCCTCATATGACAGCTGCTTTTTGAAAATCCTGGAATGTTAACTGTGTGGACCAAAAGTATTGAAAAGACAGCCTTGTCAACACAAGGTTTGATACAGCGGGCTTTAGATCATTAGCAGAATTCGAACGGAGAAGCTTTCGGTGCTCTTCGAGCTTGGTGCTTATTCTTGCAGATGTTTCATTACCCAACTAGGGAACATCATTAGTGCTGCTGCTGTCATCTAGTTTGTGTAACCAAACATCTGCAAGAAAACCACCAAGCTCAGAGAGCGCCAAAGACTCCTCATCTGAACCCTGAACAACAAAGGTTCTCCTTTATCAGAATTCAAACTTGGAGGGGGAAGAAAAAGGCAAACATATAAGAATGGAAATGTTCTCCAGAAACAGCTCCATGTGTTTGTTTTCAAGTTTTGGTTAACCAGGGAAGGGGGACAAATATCACTTTGTCAGTTCTGTTTTTTTTTTCAGATGAGCTTTTATATCCTTTAAAAGCATTCACTCTTTGATCAGGCTATTAGCAGGAGTGATGGAGAAACTAAGAAGGTTTCGAAATAAGTACACTAAGACATTCATCAAGGTTCTGAAATGGGGAAAAAAGATGGCTGGGATCCATCAAGAACATTTCCATCTTGAAATGTTTCATTGCTGATCCTATTTGCACCAGGATTCTGTCTTTTTCCAAAGATATATGATTCTAGGACTGACACTAATGGATGCCGCATTGAGTGTTTCTGCTGAATCTTCATAAACTTTTCAGCTTTTTCTGAAGGAAGTTTACAGAGAGAAAAGAAGGTGCAGTTGAGGAGGAGGAGGAAGGAAGGAAGGAAGGAAGGAAGGAAGGAAGGAAGGAAGGAAGGAAGGAAGGAAGAGGAGGAGGAGAAGGCGAAGGAGAAAAATCAAACTTTGGTCAGACTGCTTTCAGATAATCCAATATCCTTATCTGACAACTTTATTAAAAGAAGGAGGAGGAGGAGGAGGAAGGAAGGAAGGAAGGAAGGAAGGAAGGAAGGAAGGAAGGAAGGAAGGAAGGAAGGAAGAGGGGGAGAAGCAGAAGGAGAAGGAGGAGAAAAATAAAACTTTGGCCAGACTGCTTTCAGATAATCCAATATTCTTGTCTGACAACTTTATTAAGAGGAGGAGGAGGAGGAGGAGGAGGAAGGAAGGAAGGAGGGAGGGAGGGAGGGAGGGAGTGAAGGAAGGAAGGAAGGAAGGAAGGAAGGAAGGAAGAGGGGGAGAAGGAGAAGGAGGAGGAGGAGGAGGAGAAAAATCAAACTTTGGCCAGACTGCTTTCAGATAATCCAATATTCTTGTCTGACAACTTTATTAAGAGGAGAAGGAGGAGGAGGAGGAGGAGGAAAGAAGGAGGGAGGGAAGGAAGGAAGGAAGGAAGGAAGAAAGAAAGAGGGGAAGAAGGAGGAGGAGGAGGAGGAGAAAAATCAAACTTTGGCCAGACTGCTTTCAGATAATCCAATATCCTTGTCTGACAACTTTATTAAGAGGAGGAGGAAGGAAGGAAGGAAGGAAGAAAAGAAGGAAGAGGAGGAGAACAAGGAGGAGGAGGAGGAGGAGGAGGAGGAGGAAAAGAAGAACAAGAAGGAGGAGGAGCAGGAGGAGCAGGAGGAAGTAGTCATGACTTTGAGAGGAGACAGTCTTTTGTTAACCTTATAGGAGAGAATCCCTTAATCATGCCAACACGGAAATATTTCCTGAAGAATTTTGTGCTCAGCATTCTTTATCTCTTGGAGGGTTTTATGAGCAGAGAGATAAATCAGGCAAATTAATAGCCTGGCACAATGGGAGGGAAAAGAAGATAAGATTACAGGAGGGGGGGAAAAAGGATTTTAAAAATGACCCACATATTTTAACCGCTAATCCAATCTAAAAATATATATATAAAAAAATAGTAAATCCATTTTGCTCCATTCCGACAAACAACATCATTCCCCTGACCAATGTGTTTAGAGACTGACCTGGAAAGGATATATATATATATATTTTATGAGCTAAGGTTCTTTTCTGTAAAGACAACTAAATCTCCCGTCTTTCTGAAACAATCAATTATATGTGAAGGAGGACAGGAAGACAGGCGTGTTATTTAAAAGCATCCAAAAATACAGAGAATAGCCAGAAATGAAACATCTTTGTCTTACACCGTTGAGCAACAGAATTCAGGACTGAACTCATAAAAGATATTTGGCACACCAACTGCTCGACTTTGTCTCCCTCAGCAAAATATATATTTAATATCTAAGCTAGAGGAGATAAGCTCATTTATTTTAATTATCGCGCACTTCTAATAAGCTACTTCTAATAGAGTGCTTTTCTATAGTCCTTTATAGCTATCTGGGGAGCTTCTAAACTATGCTAGTTTTCCTATTTCTCTTCCATACTGATCAGCAGTCATTCAATTACTGGATTTTATGAGGAGACGGGGATTTTGCATAAGGTGGACATTTTCAGGGGCAACTTTACTCATTCCCACTTCCCATCCTATCTGAGGTGGATTTTGGTGACTCCCCCCCCCCAAATCAACCATCCTGTGAAGTAGGCTAAGGATGTTTTGCATGAGGTGGCAACTCCATGGTTCAAATGTCACGGGTTCCTGATGTTTATTTTTCCTTCCTACTTCAGGAAAGGAGGAGGAGGAGGAGGAGAAGGAGAAGTGGGAGAAAAAAAACCCCAAACTTTGGCTAGACTGCTTTCAGATAATCCAATTTCCTTGTCTGACAGCTTTATTAAGAGGAGGAGGAGGAGAGGAAGAAGAAGGAGGAGGAGGAGAGTTTCAAACAACGGAAGGTCTAAAATTTAGGAGGAGGAGGAGGAGAAGGAGAAGGAGAAGAAGAAGAAGAGTTTCAAACAACTGAAGGTCTAAAATTTAGGAGGAGGAGGAGGAGGAGGAGGAGAAGAAGAAGAAGAAGAAGAAGAGTTTCAAAACAACTGAAGGTCTAAAATTTAGGAGGAGGATGAGGAGGAGGAGGAGGAGGAGGAGGAGGAGGAGGAGAAGAAGAAGAAGAAGAAGAAGAAGAAGAAGAAGAAGAAGAAGAAGAAGAAGAAGAAGAAGAAGAAGAAGAAGAAGAAGAAGAAGAAGAAGAAGAGTTTCAAACAACTGAAGGTCTAAAATTTAGGAGGAGGAGGAGGAGGAGGAGAAGAAGAAGAAGAAGAGTTTCAAACAACTGAAGGTCTAAAATTTAGGAGGAGGAGGAGGAGGAGGAGGAGGAGGAGAAGAAGAAGAAGAAGAAGAAGAAGAAGAAGAAGAAGAAGAAGAAGAAGAAGAAGAAGAAGAAGAAGAAGAAGAAGAAGAAGAAAATTTTAAAACCCATTTCTAACTCAAACCTAGAAAGTCTAGTTTCCTGATATTCAATACTCAGCAAACATTCTTTTAACAACATATTTGCCCCTCCCTCAAAGTAGAGTCCATCAGAAACAGCAAATAAAAGTCAACAGCCTTTTAGATATAGATCAGTTTATGCTCTCAAAAGGAATGAATATCATGAGGCTGTTACGAAAACTGTATTTCACTGTGAAGACCATAATTTTCTCTCCCTGTTGCAAGTACAGTTTTGCCAATGTGAACTGCACAGACAGAATGAGAATATCTAGGACGGATCCATTTAGAGAAAGCAAGGAGAGAGGTCAGGTTCCCACTGTATCATCCGAAGAAATCTTAAAGGCTCCAATTTCTGCCTCAACAAGATTACAGAAATTTTATGGAACACCAGACAAGTTCCAATATTGACTTGCTATTACTTTATTGGTATTTACAATGTTACCGTCCTGCTGTTTTAATCAAAGTCCTTGAAAGAATAGAAGAGAAGAGAAGAGAATATTGGAATACAGTAGAATAGAATATTGGAATAGAATAGAATAGAATAGAATAGAATAGAATAGAATAGAATAGAATAGAATAGAATAGAATAGAATAGAATATGGAATGAATAGAATAGAATAGAATAGAATAGAGAAAGGAATAGAATAGAATAGAATAGAATAGAATAGAATAGAGTAGAGTAGAGTAGAGTAGAGTAGAGTAGAGTAGAGTAGAGTAGAGTAGAGTAGAGTAGAGTAGAGTAGAGTAGAGTAGAATAGAGAAAGGAATAGAATAGAGTAGAGTAGAATAGAATAGAATAGAATAGAATAGAATAGAATAGAATAGAATAGAATAGAATAGAATAGAATAGAATAGAATAGAATAGAATAGAATAGAATATAGGATGGGAATAGAATAGAATATAGACTAGACTAGACTAGACTAGACTAGACTAGACTAGACTAGACTAGACTAGAATAGAATAGAATAGAATAGAATAGAATAGAATAGAATAGAATAGAATAGAATAGAATAGAATAGAATATGGAATGAATAGAATAGAATAGAATAGAGAAAGGAATAGAATAGAATAGAATAGAATAGAATAGAATAGAATAGAATAGAATAGAATAGAATAGAATAGAATAGAATAGAATAGAATAGAATAGAATAAGGGATAGAATAGAATAGAATAGAGTAGAGTAGAGTAGAATAGAGAAAGGAATAGAATAGAATAGAGTAGAGTAGAGTAGAGTAGAATAGAATAGAATAGAGAAAGGAATAGAATAGAATAGAATAGAATAGAATAGAATAGAATAGAATAGAATAGAATAGAATAGAATAGAATAGAATAGAATAGAATAGAATAGAACAGAATAACTCCAAGGTCCCTTCCAACTGTTGTTCTGTTCTGTACTGTTCTGTTCTGTTCCCTTCCCTTCCATTCTTCCACCCCATCCCATCCCATCCCATCCCATCACATCACATCACATCACATTACATTTTATTCTTCTAGTTACAGTCTCCATAATGGACCCTGAGTTGCTCCTAAACCTGAATTTAAAAGACCAGCCCCCCAATTGCCAAGAATGTGCCAGCCCCAATGCTAAAGAAAGGGCAGAAAGCACTCACATTAATTCAAGTTCATATGCAAAGAGATCAGCATGCCATCCTTTAAAGCAAGACAGATGCGCCGGCTTTAAAAATAGCGACAAACACAATGGCAACTTTGAAAGCGCTCGCAAACATCTTTGCTTAATAATCTTTCCACAGAGCTTAATTGCAGGTCCTTTGGGACTCATGGAGAAAGGCTACCATATGGATCAGCATCAGCAAACTTCCAATATTTATGATGCAGTAATGCAAAGCTTTCTTCTTCTTCTTCTTTTTTAAAGCCTGCTTAGCAAGCTAGCCTCAAACAGAAGGAAAATATATATATATATATATATATATGCATATCCAGAGATAGCTGTGTAGGCAAGCCAACTTGCCTGTGATTATTAAGAAAGACACCCCTTGTTGGCAGGTTAAAAGTAACATCTGAAAGAGAATCCTGAAGAGAAAAGGCCTTCAGAGTAAATTTCCATTGAAGATGATTTGGCCTGTCAGCATATCCAGTTCATTAGCACCCCACCCACCAAGTTTTATTTCTTAAGGTCTAAGGAGCCGAAGGGCAGATTTGCTACTCCAAAATATGTTTGCGGAAGCAAAATGCCACAGAATTGTAAGACCTCCCAGGAGAAACTCTACAGGCGCTACGGAGTTTTATTTCAGTCTAGCGATGTCAGCGTATATCCATAATTGCATCTATCTTCTGGGTCTTGTAAAGTCACGCCAACTTGCAAAGGTACACCATTTCCCTGAAAGGGGCCGGTTTTTCCAGTTACACCCAAGCACACCGTCACGGGATGACTTTAGGATAGACATCCAGGTTCCTCTATCTTCCTATGGAGTCTTCTAACTCATGAGGACAAAATGGAGGGGGTTTACATTTGGCTCTCCTGCATTTCTATTGGGGTCTAGAGAGGGGAGGGGCCTCAAAATGAGTTGTTTTGGCACGAGGGTGGGGTGGGGAGTCCAAGTATCAAGAAACAAAATGGGGTGTTTGAAGATCTGAAGATGGTTATGGAACCCTTCAGCTTCTGCTATAAAGAAGAGGGGGGTCAACCTAACCTCCAAAACACCTGAAGGCAGGTTAAGAAGCAACGCATGGACTCTCATCAAGGAGAGAAGCAACCTGGAACTAAGGAGAAATTTCCTGACAGTGAGAACAATCAATCAGTGGAACAACTTGCTTCCCAGAAGCTGTGAATGCTCCAACACTGGAGGTTTTAAGAAGAGATTGGACAACCATTTGTCTGAAATGGTATAGGGTTTCCTGCCTGAGCAGGGGTTGGACTAGAAGACCTCCAAGATCCCTTCCAACTATTCTATTCTATCCCTTATTCTATTCTATTCTATTCTATTCTATTCTATTCTATTCTATTCTATTCTATTCTATTCTATTCTATTCTATTCTATTCTATTCTATTCTATTCTATTCTATTCTATTCTATTCTATTCTAAAAATTAAATCCCTCTTTCAAAACAGCTCTGGTGCCAAAAAATATTTGGAATGTCACCCTGGAGTCAAAATAAGTTACATGATAAAAAGATCTATATAACTAATTTAGTGCAATTGTTTACCATCAAAGATTTTCCTCATTCTAAATTTGAACCAGTTGGATGGTTGAAATTCTATCTCATTCATCCCAACAAATCTTGTTAAAGAGAACTTGGTGAGGATCATACTTGGAAAAGAATCACTTTCATTTCTTAGGTAGTTGCTCAAAAGACTGAGTCTAATGGCATGTGGGTTTTCCTCCACCCACTACATACTGAGAGTTGAACCTACTCAACCACAGAATCATTGCCAGCTTTTCCACACATGTACACAAGGGCTAAGTCTCAACTTCCTTCAAAAGCAAGGCCTTTTTAATGCTTACAAACCACACACACACACACACCCTCAAAAAAATCACACTGCCAACAACGCAGAATCTAAAATTACTTTTTAATGGTAATGTGAGCAAATCACCCTTTCTGTGTATTCAAGCGACTTCCATTCATTTTCCCCCCCTCCTAACTTATTCAAAGTAGCAGGGTGATATTATAAAGACCAACATATAATTTACATCGGAGGTAGGGGAACAAAATCCAGGCTAGAGTTGTACAATAATAACACAGGAGAAGGTGTACGCATGTAGGAGGGAGAATAAAGGAGAGCTTGAAATCTTTGTATAGAATTATACAACTTGAGGTAACAGCTGCCAACGCTAATCTCGTAGGAAGGATATTTAGCTAGAATTCAAAAGATTCAAAAGCAGTCCGGAAAGCCAAAAGGGGACTCGTAACACCTGGATGCAATCTTTTCTGGAGCATTGATAATCCAGACTGGATTAGGTTCAGTTCCACTTTTTCATAGGGTTAAGTTAACTCTATTCAGTCTAACTCACTTCACATTCAAAACCACTTGTCCTTTCCAATGTTCATAGTCAAGTCAAAGTCCTAGAGAGGCCTTATTTTTACAGGGCTTCTTCAGGTATTCTTTCTGCATCATTATTTTGGCTTTCACTCATCCTCATCGACAGGAGGGTGAAAGAGGGACAACCTATCCCAATAATCTCATCATGATTTTTTTTTTAAAAAAATTGTTCTTGTTTTTCATCTGTTGAACAAATTGTGAGCAGCAGGAAGTGGATGTGAGGGACCCCCAGCTTCCTTCACAGTGCCTGGAAGGATGAAAAACAGAAAAGTAGCTGTTTGATCAAAACATCTGAGGATTCTCTGCGGCTAACACAAAGGAGAGACACACAACAAGCCGAGATGGGTGAGTGATCTCTGTTGTGATACCCAACTCAATGAACGAACTGCCCAAGTTCTGTTTGCCTTTCTAGGTGGGACCCGACAGGAAACATAACCAGGCAAGCTAATTCTACTTTACTGTAAAGCTACACTAACACAATCTTGCAAGTCTGAAAGCACAAATTTCTCGCCGTCTCCTTGACAGCCCTCCAAAACTCTGAGCTTCTTTATCGTTCCCTGTCATTCTTTTTCCCTTGTCTCCCAAAGTCTTTCCCACATGCTATTGCAACCGTCTCCCTTACAGCCTGAGAAACGAGGGAGAGTGTCTTCTGAGTCTCTTTCTCCACCCATTATGCAGCTCTGAGCTATGCACTCTCTTATTTTATTTTATTTTATTTTATTTTATTTTATTTTATTTTATTTTATTTTATTTTATTTTATTTTATTTTATTTTATTTTATTTTATTTTATTTTATTTTATTTTATTTTATTTTATTTTATTTTATTTTATTTTATTTTATTTTATTTTATTTTATTTTATTTTATTTTATTTTATTTTATTTGAAAATATTTTATTGTTTTTTTAATTTTTAAGAAAAAGTACTTAGGACACACCGTGGTGTTTGGTTAATCAGTCATTCCAACGTAAAAACATAAATAATACATTCACTGTCTCCTCTCTATTTCCCTCAAATAATATAATACGTTTAAAATATTCCATTTCTAAATTAAATTTCTATTACTCCTAAACCTGCTTTAAGACTTTTTCAGTGTACAATTACCAAAATCAAATTTAACTTTAAATCAACAAGTTATCAATTCAGGTATCCCTTCCAGATGTATTCTAGTTCTTAATTTCTCTCATCCCTCCTTTTATCACCAATCTCATTTATTTCTTCTTCCATTACACAACAGCTATCTTAGTTAAAAAATAATGTTAAAGCTTAATTCACTTCAATTCATTACACAAACTTCAAATTTCATCCAACTGATTATCATACCTTATCACATCTATGTTATTGTACAAAAAACATCATCTAAGTTAAAACTCTGACCACTCCCTAGGCAGCATCTCATCTCCCCATTTCCCGGAGGTCTTTCTCACCTACTATTACAGCCCCCTCCTTTACAGCCTAAGAAACTAGGGAGGGTCCCTTCTGAGTCTCCTTCTCCACCTATTATGCAGCTCTGGGTTATGCACTCTCTTACTGGAACATTCCCTTGTCAGTGATACTTCGCCCAATCTTCCAAAGTCTTTCCCACGTATTACATTCCATTCGTTTAGTGACAAGCTTTTATGGCTTGATCTTACATAAATACAAGATGGGGGAATGGCACCTGCTTTAATCTTCCCCTTACTTGAGTTTGTATGGAGATCCCTGCCAATTTGCACAGCTGTATTTATTGGGCAATCCTTCAGCATGATGCAAAACCTCTTTCCCGAATGTTCACATCATATTAACAGTAGGAGGACAAACAGAATCAGTGACTCTGAGAGCTGTAAAAAAAATAATAATAATGAAAATGTAGAACAGTCCTCCTGGGCTTGCTAGCTGACATTTGTTATAAAGAGAGTTTGCGTTGATGGATAAACACAGCAGGAAAACGACAATCATATGATCAAAGGGTAATGACGAGGGAAAACAACACAGTCCAGCCAGAGTTGGTTAACCGGTTTGGACTAGATAAAAACATGGACCAGAAACTGTTTAGAAACAGTTTTTTTAAATCAGTATTTTAATGGCCAGAAAGCACAGGCGAGGCCATCTTATTCACCCCTTTTAATCAACTGAATTTAAGTTTTAATTACACTACATAAATAGTAGCCTTTTGTAGGAGAAGAGCAGGCGGAGCTGGAGGTGGAGTTAAATGTGTTATCAACATCGAGTCCTTACATTGCCACGCATGATCCAAGTCTGCCCCCCTTGAATTCTGTTGACTCTTATCTGGCACCGATTCAGATTTGAACTTTAGTTGACTAGATTCTTGTGCGTAGGCTTGAATAACAAATCTTCTGTGCTGCAACTTAACATATGATCTCAATCCTTCGCGCTTGACATTATTAACCTTGCAACCTTAAGTGGGTCATTTGTGGCACCATAAGAATTCTAAGCCGATGACGTGTTTGCCCCCAGCTCTGCCTGCTCTTCTCCTACCATTTTATCTCATTTCTTTTCTTTATTCTGAGACCCCCGATTGAGGGGACAGCACATCGAATCTATCGGGGCTATATTCCGACTCCACTTTTAATCAAGTCAGCTAAGACCTAGCAACTTGGCTTGTGTAATATGCTAAACTTGGTTAGTTACGCATGCTAGGCGCTTTTCTATCTCCTGTTCCTTCATCGTGATGGAAAAGGCTCTGGAGGGTTTGAACATTCCCGCATGAGCTTTCGTTCAGAAAGAGGAGAAAATCTGAAATTAAAATGTTCCTGCTGGAATGAAAGGGCACAGAGCGAGCCAGTTCAGCTCTCTGGGGAAAGTCAGACTGTGCCTCTATGGAAATTATAGCAATTATTTTAAAATGTGTAGCCGATTATACATGTTTGCATGGATAAATTTGATGCAAATTGCTGTCTTTTTTTTTAAATTCTCATTTTTCCTCTAGATAAATTTTGCCTTTTGGGAAGGAAGTGACGTACAATGAAATACCTATCCTCAGATTAGGTGTATTCAACTTCATTTAAAAAAGAAAAGAAAGAATAAGTGGCTATTTGGAGTTTTAGCGTGAGCGGTGTTCCAAATTCATGCCCTTCCTAAAAACATATTAAATTAGCATGTAAATAAATATACTTCCACCTTCAATTAAAGCCTGCCAAACCCAAAAGCCTAATTAAAATATGCTAATCTAATCCTTTCTGGCTGCAAACCAGCCTCTTCTTTTAAGTGACTATTTCTCAGCGCTCGGAAGCTCTTGTTCCTTAACAGCATAATAAACAGAATCGCAGTTCTGCTGCAATCAACAAGTAGCAAAAGATGGGAAGCTCACAAAGAATGCTCTTCACATCCCTGTAATTTAATTGCAAACTGAGACATATTTGGGTGGAATATAACGTTAAGTAAGAATCTCAGAAGAAAAAAGAATGGGGGAGAGCCCTAAAGAAATCACTGCCAGCTCCATCCACGCTTAAGGTCTCCATCGGTGCAGTACAGGTAATCCTAGATTTACAAAGGGTCAAAGTTGTACGATGTGAGCCAGCACAGTAGGATGTGTGCTAGAGCCACCCGAAAAGGTAACCCAGTCCTGAGCTGCATTAAGAGAGGGGAAGAATCAAGATCACATGAATTGTTCATACCATTTTATAATGCCCTGGAAACGCCACACTTGGAAAACTGCATCCAGTTTTGGTTGCCATGATATAAAAAAGACGTTGAGAGTCTAGAAAGAGTGCAGAGAAGAGCAACGAAGACGATTAGGCGACTGGAGGCTAAAACGTATGAAGAACGGCTGCAGGCATAAAAACCAGGACTAGGGGTGACATGATAGCAGTCTTCCAGTATCTAAGGAGCTTCCACAAAGATCAATCTATTCTCCAAAGCACCTGAAGGTAGGACAAGAAGCAACGGGTGGAAACTAATCAAGGAGAGAAGCAACCTAGAACTAAGGAGAAACTTCCTGACTGTTAGAACAATTAACCAGTGGAACAACCTGTCTCCAGAAGTGGTGAAGGCTCCAACACTGGAAGTTTTTAAGAAGAGACTGGACAGCCATTTGTCCGAAATGGTATAAGGTTTCCTGCCTGAGCAGGGGGTTGGACTAGAAGACCTCCAAGGTTCCTTCCAACCATTATTCTGTTGTTGTTACTCCAAGATTCTTCTTAGATAAGCACTGAGAGAGAAGAATCTGCTTGGTCTGGTCACCTGCTCCTCTTCACACCATGGAAAACTCTCTTTAAAACAACGTTAAGTTCACTTTTGTTTTTATTTTCACATTATTTCTGCAGCTTTGATTATACTAGTGTTTATCTCTAACTTTGGGCCCTCACAATTTACCATCCCATCCTCTATTTTTCCTTCCCTTCTACTCCTTAAAGCCTTTTCCTCTGTGGTTTTGCTACTGGGCGAAGCAAAGGAACATAGCACTAAAAAAATAAAATAAAATCACAAATACGCTTTGCTCCAGTTAATTAACCGTTTCAATCACAGGCCATTTAATAAATTATTTTGGATGATGAATGGAGCTTTTGAAAAGGTTTCCCAGTCACTAATAACAGGGGTCTGTTTTCCTCCGATAGCTCCAGTGTTATTAATAGACATGTCACTTTAAGGAAAATCTGGCTTTTGAAAAGCTTTGGTGTTCGGTTTTTGAGCATCCACACAAGACACCTTCTTCCGTCCCCTTGGGGCTCTGATCTTTATCTCAAGAAAAAGTGTTGAGAGTGGCAACTTAAATTTCCAAAGTGCCCTAGAGTATTGGTAGATTAAGGTAATAGTGAGTAATTAAAATGGAAGCATTATTTGTTTTTACAAATAATGCAAAACGGCAAACATACCTTAACACAATTTTCCTCCTTCTATTTTCCTCACACAACAATCCCTGTCAGCGTGAGGAAATTGAGAGCGAGGGACTGACTCAATGTCACCCAGTTTGTTTTCATGCCAAAGGCAGGACTAGAACTCACCATCTCCTGGTGATTGGTCCAAAGTCACCCAGTCAGCTTTTATGCCTAAGATGAGACTAGAACTCACTGACTCCTGATGATTGGTCCAAAATCACCCAGTCAGCTTTTATGCCTGAGACGAGACTAGAACTCACTGACTCCTGGTGATTGGTCCAAAATCACCCAGTCAGCTTTTATGCCTAAAATGAGACTAGAACTCACCGACTCCTGGTGATTGGTCCAAAATCACCCAGTCAGCTTTTATGCCTAAAATGAGACTAGAACTCACCGACTCCTGGTGATTGGTCCAAAGTCACCCAGTCAGCTTTTATGCCTAAAATGAGACTAGAACTCACCAACTCCTGGTGATTGGTCCAAAGTCACCCAGTCAGCTTTTATGCCTAAAATGAGACTAGAACTCACCGACTCCTGGTGATTGGTCCAAAGTCACCCAGTCAGCTTTTATGCCTAAAATGAGACTAGAACTCACCGACTCCTGGTGATTGGTCCAAAGTCACCCAGTCAGCTTTTATGCCTAAAATGAGACTAGAACTCACCAACTCCTGGTGATTGGTCCAAAGTCACCCAGTCAGCTTTTATGCCTAAAATGAGACTAGAACTCACCGACTCCTGGTGATTGGTCCAAAGTCACCCAGTCAGCTTTTATGCCTAAAATGAGACTAGAACTCACCGACTCCTGGTGATTGGTCCAAAGTCACCCAGCCAGCTTTCCTGCCTAAGTGGAACTAGAACTCACCGTCTCCCAGTTTCTAGCCTGATGACTTCACTACTGGACCAAACTGGCTACTACGCATCCTTTTTTTCTCTTTCCTTCCATCTTTCCAGCATTATAGAGACTTCTTCACTGACCTGGATTCCTGGCAATAATTCAGAAATGCTTCACCAATGCCATTTTCAACTTCCCAGGGTATCTTATGATTGTAGGATTCATCACCCGTCTTCCACCCACGTTCTGAATCTGCTGGATTTATTTGAGACCACCCAACATCAACTAGGAGCTGCCAAGTTGCCGTATTCAAACCTTGGGTTTACCAGGGCATGAGTACCACAGTTATAAGATCCTTGGTCAAGGAAAAGCAGAGGACCATCAAAGGAAGAGGCAAAAAGGAACAATGGAAAAGTTCTAGTTATAGATAAATTGCACCTCTTTGACGGACTCTTCAACTGGGTGATTCCCCCCCCACCATATAATTTTCTCTTCTAGCAAATGAAGCTTTAATTGGCCAAAGGACAGGGGAACAGAAGGACAAGAAAACTGGAGAACATGATGGTTTTGAATGGAGTGGGACACTGCTCATTTCTCAAGCACAGGCCACGTGCTTTATCCTGTTCTGCCCAGCTTTGAAGTTTTAATAAGGGGGAAAGTCAACTCTTTTATTTCATATTGGCCTTTATCGAGCTTAATGGGTTCTCCTGATTCATTTTCTCTTAATTGGCTCTATGAAAGTTGGCTGATTATTACTCATACAGCTGGCATTCACGCAGTCCTGGAAAGGTAAATTGGCTTAAAAAGAGAGAGTGAGAGAGGGAGGCAAATTACTCTTTTAATTAGCCTGAATTGATCAGAAAGGTTACCAAAGTAGCTTGCACTTAAGCAGAAAGAAGAGACACAATTGAATTCGTGGGAATTTGCTGGAGAGGAAAGAGGGGGGGGGGAGGAGAAGGACCAGACTGGGGTAAATCAGAAGGAGTTTTGAATTTCACCTCTTACAGAAACTGCCAGGTGTCATTTGGGAGAAGATGGGGATATATCTCTCATTTCAGTTCTTTTTACCCAGATTTTCCATTCAACAGAAGGACACTGTGAAAACAGATTTTCATCATCAATGCTTAAAACTCAAAATGGCTCCCGATTTGTTTAATAATAATAATAATAATAATAATAATAATAATAATAATAATAATGATGATAATAATAATAAAAAAAGTTGGAAGCTATCTTGGAGGTCATCTAGTCCAACCCCCTGATCAGGCAGGAAACCCTATACCATTTCAGACAAATGGCTGTCCAGTCTCTTCTTAAAACCTTCCAGTGTTGGCGCCCTGAGTTCTTGGAATAGGGCGGCATAGAAATTTAATAAATAATAATAATAATAATAATAATAATAATAATAATAATAATAATAATAATAATAATAATAATAATAATAATCCACAGCTTCTGGAGGCAGGTGGTTCCACTGGTTAATTGTTCTAACTGTCAGGAAGTTTCTCCTTAGTTCTAGGTTGCTTCTCTCCTTGATTAGTTTCCATCCGCTGCGTCTTCTCCTGCCTTCAGGTGCTTTGGAAAATAGCTTGACTCCCTCTCCTTTGTGGCAGCCCCTGAGATACTGGAACACTGCTATCATGTCCCCACTCGTCCTTCTCTTCATTAAACTAGACATACCCAATTCCAGCAACCATTCCTTATATGTTTTAGCCTCCAGTCCCCTGATCATCTTCGTTGCTCTTCTGTGACTGAACCGCTTGATCGACTAAATCCAACTCAAGGGCAAATGTTTGCAAGAGCTGAGTAAGACCTACCCATTAATGGGAAATTAAGAATAGATGCTGAAGCACAACTTTTGTTTCTTTTTCCAAAAGACTGCCCTGCAGAGAATGGGGGGAGGGGCGAGGGTGCCTTTAAGTCCGACTTGATTCCTGGATCTTGCCAGGATTAGTTTGCTTGACAAGAGTTTGCTTGACAAGAGTTTGAAAGTGGTTTGCCATTGGGGGTTGCGGTCCGGAGGAATAAGAGGCAACTCAGCCTGGATATTATGTGTGAGAAAAAGAGGTGAAGATAGCCTCTCCTAACAGTTCTCAGACTATATTGTGGATGCAATATAGTTGAGTGTTTATTAGGGCAAGATTCTGTCTATAGGTGTGAAACAATAAAGAACTTAGGTTGTAAGAATCACCATGGGTTGATTCTTTGGGTCTTGACACATGGTGATGGAGGAATCCTGGGAGCTGAAGTCCACACATGGTGGCTGAAGCATTCTGGGAGTTGAAGTCCATGCACAATGTGACGGAATGCAGTAAGGAGTGAATCCATAGGAGAGGGGGGGAGTGCATTTCAGAAAAGTAAGATGCAACTCAGCCCAGATGTGTGAGAGAAAGAAGATGAAGACAGCCCCTTCCTAATAGTTCCCAGAGTATATTGTAGAGCGAGATCATTGAGTGTTCAGCCTGACAAGATTCTGTCTATAGGTGTGAAACAATAAGGAACTCAGTTTGGAAGAATCGTCATGTGTCATTCCTCATTTTGGTCCTGACAGAGTCACTCAACCACAAGATTGTCAGAACAGGCTTAATAACATGGACCAAGTTAATTTTGGCACGTTGTTTGGTAAGCCCCAAACTCAAACTCTGAGGTTTAACTTGAATGTCAAACTTTTGGTGGGGTGTCATTCTTGGTTTAGAACCTGACATTCAGAGCCCTGAAAAATAAACGTGCTCATGTGTACAGGGGTTGTATAAGATATTAAAGGAATGTAACTTAAAATACAAAACATCACTCATCATTTGCCATGACCAAAAGCCAGGCTAATAATTCAAAAACGAGTTAACAAAAAAGGTCCATGACCTTTTCTTATACCTTCTTATCCACTCCCCGCTGAGTTGAAAAGCAGGCGTCCATCAGAATACAAATAGCTTACCTTCAAAATTGCATGAAAATACCTGGTCTCTGAGCAAAACTGCAGAAGCCACCGATGACAGTGGGGCCATAAATCTATATTGTGCCTGCACACACATGGGTATTTGTCTTTGTTGTTCAGAACACCTACACTCATTGGAAAATTCATTAGTGGAATCACACACTCATGCAGCGGTGCTATAAATTAATGTTTGGCCTGGAGGAATGTCATTCATTGTGGCTGTGGCTGTGGGATGTGCAGGTTTGCCCGTCATTTCAATCAGAATAGCACTGCCAGCTCCAAAGAACGATTTAAAGCCAATTCCCATGCCAACAAGGAGAAAGTAGGATACCCCTATGGTGGAACATTCCACATTCTCATTTTAAAGAGCTAACTATGGCCACAGCTTAGCCTGTAAGTTCTTCCAGTGTATAAAAATATCTCCAGATTGATGTGGCTTGCATAATGCCTTCAGTAACAATAGCATTCTCCATCCACTTTCATTAGCTTGTACCATCGCAAAGAAGGGTGTGATCTGATTCATCAAGCATGCCGAAACCACATCACTCATTGGGGAGTGGGGGGTGTTTCAGTAGATTCCTTGGAGAGGGAAAATATTGAAAAGTGTGTACTCAAGAGGAACAGATATGTACTCTGCTGACACCATGGATCAACCATATGCAGGTAGTCCTCGACTTATAATCATTCTGTCACGGTTCCAGCTAGCGAACCCAACCAAGCAAACACTTTCGAGATTTTCTGATCTCTTAATGCAAAGCTTTATTGAGTACACCATATCGGCACATATGAAAGTAAAACCAGCTCTGGCCAGACCCCACCCAATCCATTATAGTAAAAGCATTGACTTCTTCCTCCTTTCTCTGGGTCAAATCACCCTACCCAATCACGCTGAAAAATATTGTTATGAGAGAGAGCATAAGTTTCTCAATAGGGAAGCCAGATTCCCTTAACCACCATCTTATTGACTAAACCATGATTCACAAGAAAAGTAGTAAAATGGGGCAAAACTCACTTAACAATTGACTGGCCTAGCAACAGAAATTTTGGGCTCAATTGTGATTGTAAGTTGAGGAGTGCCTGTACTGGGAGGTCTTGAGGGTTAATTTGGGGTGACAGCTTAACATTGCAGAATGAAGGAGAAAGGGCTGTAGGTTTATTGGAGGGGGTCACAAATAGTTGATTTCTGAGGTTTTAAATGGCAACACTAACCCCTTCCTCTGAGAATGCTTGTATGTGTTTTGTGGATGGAGAAACTGTGATCCTACCAGCCTTTGTTCTTGATGGCCATGCCGCCTGGAATTCCTTCAACAGACAATTTAACATGCTTCTGGGGTCATATGCCTTCAGCTGAATGAAAGGTATTTCAGCATGAAGAAATTATTTGGCTGAAAAATGAACACCGAAAGCAGCTTGTAATAAAATGTAGGCAAGATTCTCAGCATTGGTTAACATAGAACTAATGGGGACTGCTGCTAATAGACTGCCCTTTGTCTACACAACTGTTGGACTAATGAGAAATACGCTTCTTCTCTGGCAATATCTCAATTAAAAGTTGTTAGACTGGTCTCACGCACAGTGATTTCAATTGTTTTATGGAAGAAGCACTCCTTCAATCACATTTTGGGAAAGCAGAATGCAAGATGGGGTGAGACACCGCGGGGTGTTAAAAGCAAGAAGCTTTTTAGAGGATTGTTGATGGTAAAGGTTGGATGGCCAACTGTTGAGGATTTCCTGCGTTGAGTAGGATGACCTCCAAACTTTCATCCAACTCTCTAATGAAATAGTACAGCCCCCCTGTAGGAGGAAGTAATGAAAATATTTTTTTTAAATAAAACTCTTCAACCTCCCAGGCTTCCGTCCAATTATCCTTCTTTGCCTGGAGCCATAAATTACTCCTCTAAACTGCAGGAATAAGATGCAGGAATTGGAAAAGAGGCGAGAACTCACCTTGCTATTAATTATATGTAAACTAGGATACAATATATTTTTTTCTATTTTTTTTGTTTATTCCAGCCAGTTTTGAAGAGCTATCTAAGCGCGCCAAGATCTATGATGTGTAGTGTGAAACGGTACTCATACACAATTTGTATAGTGCATACAGAGTAGTTCAAACTGGAATTAATTTTGAAAAGATGAAAACTCATCCTGGCTTTCTTTTTAATTTCTGCTATTAGGCAAGACAAGTTTTTGAATGTCAGGCTATTAAGTTAATATTCTGAGCAAACAATTGCCCTTACAAATGAGATGGGCCTGTTCTGAAAGATGTCAGCCTTAACCCTACGGGAAAAGCTGCTTAAGAGTATGCAGAACATTATCATTTATTGAGACAGCAGCTTCTCAAAAGAGTAGCAGTATGGCTACGTTGTGAGATCTAAAAAACTGTTGGAAGATCCATTATTTGTGAAGCACAGCATACTCTTAATATACCCTTCTTTCTCTGCCTGACATCTAATCAAATTTCTTATTTCATTTCGAATGGCCGTCTGGGAAGAGAACAGCCTGAAGAATTGTAAATGCTGACACTTTCCAAATTGGTGTTTGGAAATTTACTACCAACTGGGCTTTGTGACTTCCTGTAAGTTCCTAGGACCTTATATCTTATCCAGAAGAGTTTTAGGCATTCGGATCAGTAACCGTTTAAATGAAAGAATGCACCAAAAGCCAACAGATGGAAGTGCATGGAAGTATGCAGATTCAGGACCATGGGCAGCACCATCCAGCTTCTGCTTCAAGATGGGTGAGACCTTCAAATGAAAAATATATGTTGGACTGGAAACAATGGATAGAGTACATACAAGAGAAACATCAATCAAAGAAAATGTATCTTGCTTATAATTAAATCTTGATATACCGAGTGAAGAATGTTTACAAGTTTAAAATGATTGTATTAAGTTGAATAGCATTCAACTTGAATTTTTTCTTTGTTTACATTTACAAATATATACTTAATAAATTTTTTTTTAAAAAAGTAGTTTTGAATTAGAATAAGAGAATTGGAAGGGACCTTGTGGGTCATCTAGTCCAACCTCCCCCACAAGCATCTAGCTTGTGCTTCAAGATGAGTGAGACCTTAAAAACGGTCCTAAGTCCCTTTGAACAGTCACTAAATGGACTGTTGTAAGTCAAGGACTCCCTTTATTATTATTATTTATTTATTTGACTTCTATGCCGCCCTATTCCGGAGAACTCAGGGCAGCTCACAACATAAGTTTAGTTCTATTCCCTTAGTATATTTCCAACTTGTGCATTCTCTGGTTGGCCAAGGTGGCCAAGCTGGTTTTCATGGCTAAGATGGGACTAGAACTCCCAGTCTCCTAGTGATTGGCCCTAAGTCACCCAGCTGGCTTTCACGCCTAAGGCGGAACTAGAACTCACCGTCTCCTGGTGATTAGCCCAAAGTGGACCCAGCTGGCTTTCATGGTTAAGGTGGGACTAGAATTCACAGTCTCCAGTTTTCTAACCTGGTGTCTTAACCACTAGACTAGGCTTTTAAAATAGAACAGCCATGGGAGTGAGTAGTGTGTGGATCTTTAGAGTTTCTAAGTCTCGTAGGACTATAGATCCCCTCCCTTTTACCATTTGTGCACGGTGCTCTCTCTTTAGGATTTAAGGGATCGGTTGCAGGAACCCCGGTGAAGGCTTCCACCTGCGAGGGCCTAGTTCTACTTGATTTTCATGCCTGCGGTCATTAATTACTCAAAGCCCATCTTCCTGAGCCCGATCCATTCCTCTAATACTTTAAATGCTACTTGGCTATTCAGAAAGGCAACGCTGCTTCGCGGGGTTCCAGTCTTCAAATTAGAGATTAGCAGCCTGAGCGTTCAATTTGCCCCTCCCCTCCCCAACTCTTGGGGAAGATTTGCACTAGTTCTTTATAAGCCTCGACGTTTTATCAGGTGGACGAAGAGGAGCCAGCAGCACACTGGCATTTTGAAGGTAGTAGCCCCCGGGGACAGGTGTAAGCGAAAGCAGAACTTCAAAAGGGAACACAGTCGGCCTGCTGGCTTTAATTAAAAAGCTCAAAGGGGTTGCGCTAAGCCGGTATGGCACGCCTACAACACCCTGACTGTCACATCCGCCGGAGAGAAAAATATTAATCCAGATCCAATCAACCTAGAAGAAAAAAACAGAGCTGCCCTCAGGAACCCTCCTGGACTACCTCACACCAAGAATTTCAAAAAAGCCAGGTATGCTGAAAGAGGGTTGTTTTTTTTTTAACAAGGGAAAGGAATTATGCCTTGCAAACCACAAAACAAGAAAAGTCATTTAGCTGTGTGGCATCGAAATTACAGGCCCAGCCACGCCAGTAAGGCAAACCGAGGGCTGCGGCTGTTTAAAAAAGCCAATGTAGCCCTGGGCTCTATCAACAGAAGGGTAGCTTTATAAATATCTCTTTATGCCGCACTAGTGAAGCCATGCAGTTAGAATATTGTGTACCGCGTTCTGGTCACCATGATACAAAAAAAGACGCTGAGCCCCTAGAAAGAGTGCAGAGAAGAGCAACAAAGATGATTAGGGGGCTGGAGGCTAAACTGAACGATTGAGAGACCTAGCTATGGATAGTAGCCTATCGAAGAGAAGGATTAGAGAGGACACAGTAACTATCTTCCACTACTTGTGGGGCTGTCACAAAGAAGAGGGGATTGGCTTATTCTCCAAAACTCCAGAGGGCAGGAGAAGAAGTAATGGATGGAAGTTCATTAAAGAAAGATCCAACCTAGAACTACGGAGAAATTTCTTGACAGTGTGAACCATTAATCAGTGGAACTTCCAGAAACTGTGGGTGCTCCATTACTGGAGGTTTTTAAGAAGAGACTGGATAGCCATTTGTCTGGGATGGTATAATGTGTCCTGCTTTAGCAGGGGCTGGACTAGAAGACCTCCAGGGTCCCTTCCAAATATTTTGGAATGGAGTGGAGTGGAATGGAATGGAATAGAATAGAATAGAATAGAATAGAATAGAATAGAATAGAATAGAATAGAATAGAATAGAATAGAATAGAATAGAATAGAATAGAATATGGAATGCAAAGAATGGAATGGAATGGAATGGAATGGAATAGAATAGAATAGAATAGAATAGAATAGAATAGAATAGAATAGAATAGAATAGAATAGAATAGAATAGAATCTGGAAGGGACCTTGGAGGTCTTCTAGTCCAGCCCCCTGCTCAAGTAGGAGAACCTGTACCATTTCAAATAAGTGACTATCTAGTCTAGTCTCTTCTTTAAAACTTCCAGTGATGGAGCGCCCATGATTTCTGGAGGCAGGCTGTTCCACTGGTTAGTTGTCCTCCCTGTTAGGAAGTTTCTCCTTAATTCCAGGTTGCTTCTCTCCTTGATCAGCTTCCAACCATTGTTTCTTGTCCTGCCCTCTAGGTGCTTTGCAGAATAATTTTATTCAATGTTCTAAGCGTAGTGATTAGAACCATCATGAAATGCTGGCTCTTTTATGAATGAGTCACCACCATTGTCCTTCACCAGCCAGAGGCGCGCCTTCCATACATATATAGGTAAAGTGCTTGCTCACATCTAGCCAAAATGGAAGTGACTCTTTTAACATAACAGACAGTGACCTTCCTTTTCAAGAGAGAGGATATGATCTGGCACACGCTGAAGCTTTCAGAAGCTGCTACATTATCAGTTAATGCAACAAAAGGAACAGTTCAGAGTTTAAATTCAGCATAAGTAAATGGCAAGGCTATTATAAATGGTTGCAGCAAAACCAGGAGCTAATCTTAACAAAATAAAATAAGGACGGAAGGAAGGAAGGAAGCAAAGCAGTGACTGTTCAAAGGACCACAAAATCTTCTTATTCTAAGACAGGGAGGGGGGAAAAATCAAATCAAGAACAAAGAGATGGCAGCCCTTTTATGATGAAAGAAATAAATAAGTCAGAGAGATGAGTAAGTAGTCAAAGGACAAAGTGTTTGACTGCAAGAAAGCACACGAGGGAGATACAAAAATAGCAACAGATCCCCGGGCAGCCAAAGAAACTGACAATTTCCAGTAACAGCACCACACATTCTGCCCTGTTCCCAGGAGTGTCTACTTATAATTTGATGTTATTGTCCTCAGAGTTAGCTTTGTCTTCTTCTTCAAGATAAAGAAATATGTGGAGTCTGAGTGGGCTTCAGAGCAATGCAGGAATCCTCTTTACAATGGGGTGTAGTTTTCATCTGCTGTGAGTAAACTTTCTTTGAGAGTAAACTTCAGTTAAAGGACAATCACACTCGCAACAAAATAAAAGATTGTGAGCATGAAATCACCAACCATTCAACTTGAAAGGATTCTCTCTTCTCTCGTGTCAGGAACGACAAAGAAACACGGAGTTACTTCAGAGCAGCGTCCTTTATTGTTCCTCACCTACAGACAGAATCTTGCCAGACTAAAGCAAGTTGCCATCGACTTATAATCACAATTGGGACTGGAATCCTGGTTTGTAAGTCATTGTGGCTATAAGTTGAGGCACCACGTAACCAGATCCAACTTTTTCAACCAATTTTTACAGCAGTTGTTACGTGAATCTCATGGCCGTTGAGTCCCAATCCACTCCCCAAATAGGTATTAGGTCTTCTAGACCAACACCTGCTCAAGCAGGAGACCGTAGGCCATTCCAGACAAATGGCCGTCCGATCTCTTCTTCATGTCTAAGGGACATTATTCCGTGTCCCTTAGGGAGCTCATTTCCTACCAACAAGAAGAGCCCCCTCAAAGCTAATGAACCAAATTCAAATCATCATCAAGTTTTAAGACAGGATCCAACACCTTTTGACCACTGAAGATAGAGCATTGGTCAACTCACTTCAAGTCAAAGGACGTGAAGGGGCCCTTATCTTTGGGATTGCTGCTGTACAAAAATCAAACTGATGCAAGCAAAGAAATTCACGTCACGGTTGCGGTGCTAGGTGACAAGGCTAGGCCTGAGGGTGGCGATGACCAAACCAACAGAGAAAAGCTCATTTCTTTCAGATCTTTCCTGAGCATCAATCCATGAAGACAAGGCACACAGAACTCACCCTCATACCGAGTTCAATGTTTTCTCCTCCATAAACTTCCATGCCAGGATCGAGCAGGCCAATCTCTCCAAAGTATTGTCTATCCACCACAAACGAACACCCAATCATGGCCGGCGTCCTGTTGAGTCAGGGAGGGAACCAGAGCAAGAGAAGAAGCCATTAAAAAGAGGAAGAGAGTGCAAAGACTTCATCAGAAAGTCCAAATCTGACCTCCAAAGTTTTGGAAATAGTTAATTAAACTATGACCGTCAATTCATGAAGGCAAATATGTCAAGCTTCATAAAGAACCACTAACTCATCCCAGACTTTAAATTCACCAGCCCTTGATCCGTACGTCTAGAATAGAATAGAATAGAATAGAATAGAATAGAATAGAATAGAATAGAATAGAATAGAATAGAATAGAATAGAATAGAATAGAAAGAAATAGAATAGAATAGAATAGAATAGAATAGAATAGAATAGAATAGAATAGAATAGAATAGAATAGAATAGAATAGAATAGAATAGAATAGAATAGAATAGAATAGAATATGGAATGAATAGAATAGAATGGAATGGAATAGAATATAGAAAGGAATAGAATAGAATAGAATAGAATAGAATAGAATAGAATAGAATAGAATAGAATAGAATAGAATAGAATAGAATAGAATAGAATAGAATAGAATATGAAATGAATAGAATAGAATGGAATGGAATAGAATATAGAAAGGAATAGAATAGAATAGAATAGAATAGAATAGAATAGAATAGAATAGAATAGAATAGAATAGAATAGAATAGAATAGAATATGGAATGAATAGAACAGAACAGAACAGAATAGAATAGAAAGAAATAGAATAGAATAGAATAGAATGGAATAGAATATAGAAAGGAATAGAATAGAATAGAATAGAATAGAATAGAATAGAATAGAATAGAATAGAATAGAATAGAATAGAATAGAATAGAATAGAATAGAATAGAATAGAATAGAATAGAATAGAAATCATGGAATGGAGTGGAGTGGAGTGGAGTGGAGTGGAGTGGAGTGGAGTGGAGTGGAGGAGTGGAGTGGAATAGAGTAGAGTAGAGTAGAGTAGAGTAGAGTAGAGTAGAGTAGAGTAGAGTAGAGTAGAGTAGAATAATTGGAAGGGACCTTGTAGGTCATCTAGTCCAGCCCCCCACCCAAGCAGGTGACCTACAGATGGCCGTCTGACAGTCTCTTCTTGAAAGCTTCTGACAGATGGCCGTCCAATCTCTTCTTGAAAGCTTCCGGTGCGGAAGCTCCCACAACTTCTGAAGGCAACGTCTGTTCTATTAATTGATTGATCTCACTGTCAGAAAATTTCTCCTTGTTTTTAGGTTGAATCTCTCCTTGATCAGTTTCCATCCATTATTCTAAGATTGTTACAGCCTTAGAAGGCTATTACCTCCTATTTTCTTGATGATCGAGTTTACTGTTTATTAGGCCCTGGCTGTAAAACCTCCATTAATGGGATTTTAATACTGCTTCCCCCAAAAAGATACATAAAAAGAAAGAAACCCTTTTCCTACCAGGGAGGCATCAAGCAGTCTAATCAATCTGTCTTTAATCAAAATAATAACAACCGTCATTACGGTGGTGCTATAGACAGCTGATAAACTGAATCAGCCAAAACCCCTACCAGGTTTATTGCGGTTCATAATGACTTCCGTTTCATTATTAGCCAGCAAAATTCTAAAATCATTGATTTCACACTGTGGACCATTCACAAAATTGCTTTCTACCAAGGAGGCAGACCATTGGAGGCAAAATCTGAGATGCCGAATGCAACGTGGCCCCTCCATGCTGGCTGCTCAGGATTAACTAGCAAAAGGCATTTCCATTATATTTCTTGCACTGTTACAACAGCCAACGTTCAACAACAAGGCAACGGGAAGAGACAGTTTGGTCTAGTGGGGAAGGCACCAGCCTAGAAAGCAAGAGACCATGAGTTCAAGTCCTGCCTAAGCCATGAAAGCCAGCTGGGTGATTTTGAGCTGGCCCCTTTCTTTCAGCCCAACCCACCTCACAAGGTTGGGGAAAGGTGAGTTGGATAGGTTCACCATCTTGACTTTTTTAAGAGCCATAGTGTCACAGGCTCCTTCTGCTGACTGCCAGCTGTCTGCAGTTCGACAGTTTGATTCTCGGTGGCTCAAGGTTGACTCAGCCTTCCATCCTTCCGAGATCGGTAAAATGAGGACCCAGATTGTTGAGGGCAAAATGCTGACTCTGTAAACTGCCTAGAGAGGGCTTTAAAGCACTGTGAAGCAGTATATAAGTGCTATTGCTATTATTTGTAAAAATAATAAAGATGGGATATACATTAACAAATAAATAATAAAAGAAGCTGGGATGAGGCAGCTGGTCCAACTAAAAGCCAACAAGTATAAACAGATGCTAACAGATACCAAAAACATTAATATTGCCCAGGAGCTCAGATAAGAGGAAAGCCAGAAAAAAATCTGGCTTCAAAGGGAGTAAAAACAAAACAAAACAAAACAAAAAAACATTTTCCAGCCCTCCTTTCCAGCTGCAGATTTCCACAGATTAAGGCCACGTTCACAGGCTGGGAATTCCTCATGTCAGGCAAGCTTTGACAGCAACAGAGACAGCTGCATTCGACCATACTGGACCATCTTGGCAGACCAATATTGTCAATTTGAAGTGCCAAATCCTCCACAGGGTTTCTTCCATCCACTGCGGTTTAACCCTTTCCACTGGAGATGTTGGAGTGGGAAGCCCAGGCCACAGTAAAAAAGGGAGCAGGAAAAGGAATTGGCTGGTTTTCTAAATAACATAAAAGTAGGTAGGCAAGTAGTGACAGACATAGATAGGATGGATGGATGGATGGGTGGGTGGATGGATGGATGGATGGATGGATGGATAGATAGATAGATAGATAGATAGATAGATAGATAGATAGATAGATAGATAGATAGATAGATAGATAGATATGGATGTAGAGATGGATTGATGGAGAGAGAGATGCTAGATAGATGCTAGATAGATATAATATATGGAGAGAGCGAGAGAGAGATATATGGAGAGAGCGAGAGACAGATATATCAGAGACAGATATGGATGGATGGATGGATGGAGAGAGAGATACTAGATAGATGCTAGATAGATAGATAGATGATAGATAGATAAGATAGATAGATAGATAGATAGATAGATAGATAGATAGGTAGGTAGGTAGGTAGGTAGGTAGGTAGGTAGGTAGGTAGGTAGGTAGGTAGGTAGGCAGGCAGGTAGGCAGGCAGGCAGGCAGGCAGGCAGGCAGGCAGGCAGGCAGACAGATGACAGAGCAACTAATCAACCAACCAACCAAACATAAATGTGACGAAGATTGTAAATGTTTCCTGAAGTATATCAAGGTTAAATCCTGCACGGTGGAGAAATGCGCCATTTCTATGTGTCTTGTGTGCTCTGGGTGATCACATCTTCAGGACTTCTTAGTTCTTCTTGACTCTGAATTGACTACAGCGAGCCTGGTTTTGATGACTGATCTCATCTCTTTCCCTGCGCTAATTTAATCTGACATTCCAGCAGGGAGGAAACCTCAGCCTTGCCATCTGTCTCTTTTATTATTCCAGCAGAGGTATGGTTTGCATTTCCCAGGTGACTTGAGTGACAAGGAGAAAGAGAGAGAGAGAGAGACAGACAGACAGACAGACAGACAGACAGACAGAGACAGGCACAGAGAGACAGACACAGAGACAGACACACACACACAGAGAAAGAGACAGACAAGAGACAAAGAGAAAGAGACAGAGTGACAGAGACACAGAGAGAGGAGAGAATGAGAAAAAGAGGAAAAGGAGGAGGAGAAACTAGGATCTCAATCAGAATGAAAGGCATGCAAACCCATCTGCTTGACTTGAAGTGGGGGACTTTGGAATGGGGAAGAACGAGGATGCTGTTCACAGCAAGCATATGTTGCTAAATCACACATCCAAACACACCTAACATGAAAGGCTTGCAGACAGCTCTTCGACAGGGTTTCGTTTGCCACGTGCATAGGAAACAATGGCTGACAAATGTTGCTTGGAATAAGGAGATACAGGTAACCCTCAAGTTACCACCCTTCCCAGCTCACCAGCATTTAGTCACCAGTGTTACAACGGCACTGAAAAGGAGTGACGCAGGGACCATTCATTTGCAGCATCCCCAGAATCATGTAATCAGAATTCGGGCGCTTAGCAACCGGCATGTATTTACAATCCCGATTGTGGTGTCCCAGGGTTGTGTGATTGCCATTTGCAACCTTCCCAGCTAGCTTCCAACAAGCAAAGTCAATTGCGGAATCCAAATTGGCTTAACAACTGCAGCGATTCACAATCACTGGGACAAAAAAGCTCGTAAGTCAAGGACAGGGGTCTTCACACTTGGCAACTTTAAGACTTGTGGACTTCAACTCTCAGAATTCTGGGAGTTGGAGCCCACAAGTCTTAAAGTTGCCAAGTGTGAAGACCCCTGGTCTACCTGTAAATATCAAGGTTGGTAGGGCAACTGGAGAGAGTCTTTGGGTCAAAAAACCGACGCAAGGATGCTACGTTGTGATGGGAGGGAGGGTCTGTCAACCGGATCATGAAAGCTTGTCCAAGATTTCATTTTAAGGACAGCAAAGTCAAGTTCTGAATCTCCTCTTCAAACTTTCTCTTTCTCAGAACTGGGCAACTGTTTTATCTCTCTCACCCCTTTCTCAAAGCTATGTACAATAACTGACCAGCGGTTCTTGAGACTCAATCACAAAACTCAATGGAGGAATCCACTGGTTAATTGTCCTCACCGTCAGGAAGTTTCTCTTAATTCTAGGTTGCTTCTCTCCTTGACCAGTTTCCAACCATTGTTACTTGTCCTGCCCTCTGGTGCTTTGGTGAACAACCTGACCCCTTCTTCCTTGACCAGATCAGTTCCTGTTGGATAGCTCCCCACCATCACCTCTCACCGCAAATCCCATTTGTCCCATTTCCACGCATCTCTGATTCTTTTAAAAAAAAAGCATGAATATTTGCACGCATTCTCTCTGAGGTCTATAGCAGGGGGCACATCCTGTTTTAATATACATCATTTTCCATGTGTCACAAAATTCAGACAGACGCTGGTCGCTAACTGCTCTCCGACTGAGCCATCGACTGGGGAAATGCGAATGGGCTTAGCTCGCCCCAAAATAGGAACACAGTCCTCCCCTTCTTGACATTCTTCTGAAGGGTGGAGAGAGAGATCTCGACTAAAAGTAGCACAGTCACCCCCACAATGTCACCCAACCTCTTGCACACACGCACCCAATTGCTGGCATCGGTAACTCAAAGAGAGAGGATGCAAATCTGGACAACACAATAACAGCCTGCGCTATGAAAAGGGGGAAAGAGCTAAAGCAGGCTAAGGTTTATCAAGGAACATTAAGATTTTGCGAGCTATTCCTTGCCTACATACTGAGGCTCAGAAAGTGTCGGGAAGGTGGCTGATAAGGACCACGGCCTGCTCATTGGTAAGTAAAGTTCACCGAATGGCGTTCCTGTCCCTCTGTTTAGCAGCGATAAGAGGAAAGGGACAAGGAAGGGTATATTTGCATCATTTAGCAAGATTTGCCAGGTTGAGCTGGCGGCTTTGAGAAGGGGGGGGAGGCAGGCTTGTTACGGATGGAATACCTGCTCTAGATAGAGCAGGAGAGAAAAACTGAGGAGCTTATCAAGGGCTCAAAATGGACCTTTGGCTTGGTTTCCACTCCCCACTGCAAACGATGTTTTCCAAAATCTAGGATAAGTTGTCTTCGTATTCCTTAACAGAGATAAAGGCACAGGACAGGGGAAAGGAAAATTAAAAGTCGAGAGGAGACAGAGTTACAACAGGGTCCCTTCCTGCATCTATCACTCGGATGGCCTTTAGGAGATGATGCAATGGATGGAAGCTAACCAAGAAGGGATCCAAGCTAGAACTGGAACTAAGGAGGAATTTTCCTGACAGTGAGAACAATTAATCAGGGGGACAGCTTGCCTCCAGAAGTCGTGGGTGCTCCAACACTGGAAGTGTTCAAGAAGAGATTGGGCAACCATTTGTCTGGAATGATATAGGGTTTCCTGCTTGAGTAGGGGGTTGGACTAGAAGACCTCCAAGGTCCCTTCCAACTCTATTATTTTGTTATGAGAGCACCACAAAGCAAGTGCACGGAAAAACCATCAGTTTCCTATGAAATGATTTTCCCTTCTCTCTAGTTTGAAGGTTATGGGTGGCCTTCCATGACTTTTTTATGCCCCATCACTAAATTTGAATGGTTAAACGAGGAGAAAAATCAGCAATAGAGTTGTTTGATGTTTGGAGAAAGACAATGAACCAATCTCTAGGGCAAGGGGTCTCCAAGCTTGGCAATTTGAAGACGTGTGGACTTCAAGTCCCAGAAATCTGAGCGTGGCTGCCTGAGGGATTCTGGGAGTTGAAGTCCACAAGTCTTAAAGTTGCCATGTTTGGAGACCTTCTGCTCTAAGGGGAGGCCTAAAATAGGTTTCACACATTTATGGGAAACAAAGCAAAACTTCCCCCAAAGGGGAAAAGGATGGATAACCCAAGCCACATCCATGTGAATTAGCCCCACCCATATGGCATCATCTCTCCACCCATTGCTGGCTTTCTCTCTCTTCCAAATGAGAAAGGCTTCCGTGGGTAATCAAGGCAAGCTGAGAATGGTGGCTGAACCCAACAGGGCCACTTGGTTTAAGGCCAATCAACAATCAAGCTTGGAATGATGGTGGAAACCATCAAAGTAACTTGGTTTAAGCCAATCAATAAACAAGCTCCGAATGATGGCTGAACCCAACAGGGCCACTTGATTTAAGGCCAACCAATAGTCAAGCTGAGAATGGTGGCTGAACCCATTTGATTTAAGGCCAACCAATAGTCAAGCTGAGAATAGTGGCTGAATCCAACAGGGCCACTTGGTTTAAGGCCAACCAACAGTCAAGCTGAGAATGGTGGTTGAACCCAACAGGGACACTTGATTTAAGGCCAACCAATAGTCAAGCTGAGAATGGTGGCTGAACCCATTTGATTTAAGGCCAACCAATAGTCAAGCTGAGAATAGTGGCTGAACCCAACAGGGCCACTTGGTTTAAGGCCAACCAACAGTCAAGCTGAGAATGGTGGCTGAACCCAACAGGGCCACTTGGTTTAAGGCCAACCAATAGTCAAGCTGAGAATGGTGACTGAACCCATTTGATTTAAGGCCAACCAATAGTCAAGCTGAGAATGGTGGCTGAACCCAACAGGGCCACTTGGTTTAAGGCCAACCAACAGTCAAGCTGAGAATGGTGACTGAACCCAACAGGGCCACTTGGTTTAAGGCCAACCAACAGTCAAGCTGAGAAGAATTGATGACCCCGAGGGCCACTTCATTTTCATGACCCACCATCATCATCATCTCTCACAGCACCCGGCTTTGAGAATCACCCAGAAATGGCCATCAAACTCTCCTTTTTGCAGAGCATCACCTGATAGGTGCAGACTCATCTCCTCTGTCCAGCCAGTCCTGTGGAGGGATGATGTACATGCACCAAAGACCCCAGTTGTAGCCGTGGGCAGCGTTGGCATACTGTTGCACTTCAAAAGTATTGTACTTGATGTTGTCTATAGCTGGTAGGACAATCCGTTTGCGGTCCTCTTTAATCCGGGTCAGGGCCGGCTCTACCCTGTAAACAATCGAGATGGGTTATTTATTCATTTGGACAATAGTTACTGAATTTCGAGCTTTGTATGACTCTTGGTGGCTTAGAAACCTTTAAAAATAAAGAGATGAATCATAGGTCTCCAGAAGGCAGTATGTATATAACAATCAAAATACCCTACAAGGACTCAACTATCAGCCTCTTGCAAGGTCTGGGAGAACAGCCAAGGTTTTTTTGGTATTTCCATTTTATTGTTAGGTGTTTGTGAAAGAATATAAGAAATCTATTATGTAGAGTGGGAGGATTAGGTAGAGGTCATGCAACAGGGACAGACAACCAAACTGAGGTATCGTAACATTCATGCGTTCCAAGAAGCTTATGAGATGTCTTCTGACTTCGTATCTATTTTCCAGTCTAAACTCACATCTATTGGACATTAACTTAAAAGCATTGGTTGATACATTCAACTCATGAAAAGAAGGTTGGAGATAGTCAGTAATATATTCAATGAAAACAGTGAAGACTTTTATGACCTTCTGAACTTTTTTTCAAGGAGAGAGGAAGATGGATCTCTGAGGGAAGGCAAGCAGAGGGACAGAGGGAGATGTTTCAGAGAACGCTGTAGGCAGTCCTCATTCAGTGACTTTCTCTTTTAATGACTTTTCAAATTGAAACTCCTGGTTCATCCCTAAGCTCTCAGAAGCCCACCCAAAGGGACTCTGCTTTTGAAATGAAGTCTTCAAGCCATCAGAAGTCCTACATCTCTGGAGCTTGAGAATGAGACCCAATGAATTCTTCTTGTGATGTTCTCTACCAATCTGCTTTCTACAACTTAGACCCAGAGGAGGAATTATGGAGATATTCTCACTTCAAAGAGGGCACATCTCAACCCTCTTCTGCTAGTTCTACTAACCATGAAGGTGTCTTCGTCTGTGCTCTGTGCAATGCGTGTAGAAACAGACCCATATCCAAATACACAATCACACTGATTCCTATTTTGACCCGTCTGTCGTCTGTCGAGTCCCTGAATCCTAAAGCAATTGCGGCAAGGGATAAAAGAAGCTCTTAGCTTTTGCAATTCTTTTGACACTTGGATGCAGTGAGGAGAAAAGTCACCTTGGGCTCCTTAATTACCAAGTGACAGCTCCCTGAAGGGAAAAGCCACAGGCAGTTGTCAAAGTTGCCGTAGGAGGACGACAAATGCCTTACATCATTACTGCAGAAATACAGCTCAGAGTCTCACAGCTAAGGAGATCAGTGGGCAGGCATGAATTCACCCAGTGGGCATCGACCCTGCCGAGTTCAGCTGATTTGCATGGAACAGAAGCACCGAAGATGCAATTTAAGGGACGAGGTGCTTTGACCTCTGAACTCTGTGACGTTCAAAGAAGCTGGGTGGTTGACCTTTTCTCATAACAAAGATACCCGGCTTTCAGCCAGTTATCCAATTAAACCATGACTTGGGTGATTTTTCTCATTGAAAACCATCTCCTGCTCCTGCTTCTCCTACTCCCTTCTCTTACAGGGGTGGGAGGGGCATGCTTTCCCATGGATTTCTCTGAAATTCACATATTTTGGGAAGAAGTCCTTCCTTCCTTCCTTCCTTCCTTCCTTCCTTCCTTCCTTCCTTCCTTCCTTCCTTCCTTCCTTCCTCCCATCTATCCTTCCTTCCTTCCTCCCTCCCTCTCTCTTGCACCCATCTTTCTCCTTCCTTCCTTCCTTCCTTCCTTCCTTCCTTCCTTCCTTCCTTCCTTCCTTCCTTCCTTCCTCCCATCTATCCTTCCTTCCTTCCTTCCTCCCTCTCTCCTTGCACCCATCTTTCTCCTTCCTTCCTTCCTTCCTTCCTTCCTTCTTTCCATCCCTCCCTCCCTCCCTCCCTCCCTCCCTGCTCCCATCTTTCTCCTTCCTTCCTCCTTCCTTGCCTCCCTCCCTCCCTTCCATCCATTCTTCCTTCCTTCCTTCCTCCCTCCCTCCTTATTCCCATCTTTCTCCTTCCTTCCTTCCCTCCCTCCCTCCCTCCCCCTCCTTCCTTCCTTCCTTCCTCCGTCCCCTTCCTTCCCTTCCCTTCCCTTCCCTTCCCTTCCCTTCCCTTCCCTTCCCTTCCCTCTTTCCTTGAATTTCAGCAGCGTGATTTTGAAAGATTTGGAAACCGGAATACAAAACCGGCCTTGGGGACACATTTAAGGCTGGACCTCTTTGCTCTATGCTACAGCAACTGCTTGTAACAGTTGGGAAGCCGTTGTGGGAACATGAGGTTATGACTCTGGGATCAATATTTCCAAACTTTTTTTTTTTTGAAACATTTCTGACTGCAAAGGGAAGCTGGGCTTAGCATTCGCCAAAATCCATGGTCAAGTTCAGCTCTATTTTCATTTTAATACCAGGCCTTTCTTGCACTGAATGGCCATGTAGAGGTTGCCTGTTGAGACAATAAAGATTAAAAAGGACGACCAAGTCCTCTATCGGGAGATCAATCTTGGATGCCCGGTAGTGCTGTCATACTGGAGATTGCTGAGCGCTCTCTCCCCTCTCTCCCTCTCCCTCTCCTTCTCCTCTCTCTCTCTCTCCCCCATCTCTCTCCCCTCACTCTCTCCCTCTCCCTTTCTCTCTCTCTCCTCTCTCTCTCCCTCTCTCTCCTCTTTCCCTCTCTCTCTCCCCCCTCTCTCTCCCTCTCCTCTCTCTCTCCCTCTTTCTCTCCTCTCTCTCCATCTCTCTCCCCTCACTCTCTCCCTCTCCCCTCTCTCTCTCCCTCTCCTCTCTCTCTCTCTCCATCTCTCTCCCCTCACTCTCTCCCTCTCCCTTTCTCTCTCTCCTCTCTCTCTCCTCTCTCTCTCCCTCTCTCCTCTTTCCCTCTCTCTCTCCCCTCTCTCTCCCTCTCCTCTCTCTCTCCCTCTCTCTCTCTCCTCTCTCTCCATCTCTCTCTCCTCTCTCTCTCTCCTCTCTCTCTCCCTCTCTCTCCTCTTTCCCTCTCTCTCTCCCCCCTCTCTCTCCCTCTCCTCTCTCTCTCCCTTTCTCTCTCTCTCCTCTATCTCTCTCTCCCTCTCTCCTCTTTCCCTCTCTCTCCCCTCTCTCTCTCCCTCTCCTCTCTCTCTCTCTCCATCTCTCTCCCCTCACTCTCTCCCTCTCCCTTTCTCTCTCTCCTCTCTCTCTCCTCTCTCTCTCCCTCTCTCCTCTTTCCCTCTCTCTCTCCCCTCTCTCTCCCTCTCCTCTCTCTCTCCCTCTCTCTCTCTCCTCTCTCTCCATCTCTCTCCCCTCACTCTCTCCCTCTCCCTTTCTCTCTCTCCTCTCTCTCTCTCCTCTCTCTCTCCCTCTCTCTCCTCTTTCCCTCTCTCTCTCCCCCCTCTCTCTCCCTCTCCTCTCTCTCTCCCTTTCTCTCTCTCTCCTCTATCTCTCTCTCCCTCTCTCCTCTTTCCCTCTCTCTCTCCCCTCTCTCTCTCCCTCTCCTCTCTCTCTCTCTCCATCTCTCTCCCCTCACTCTCTCACTCTCCCTTTCTCTCTCTCCTCTCTTCTCTCTCTCTCCCTCTCTCTCCTCTTTCCCTCTCTCTCTCCCCTCTCTCTCCCTCTCCTCTCTCTCTCCCTCTCTCTCTCTCCTCTCTCTCCATCTCTCTCCCCTCACTCTCTCCCTCTCCCTTTCTCTCTCTCCTCTCTCTCTCTCTCCCTCTCTCTCCTCTTTCCCTCTCTCTCCCCTCTCTCTCTCCCTCTCCTCTCTCTCTCCCCTCACTCTCTCCCTCTCTCTCCCCTCACTCTCTCCCTCTCCCTTTCTCTCTCTCCTCTCTCTTTCTCCCTCTCTCCTCTTTCCCTCTCTCTCCCCTCTCTCTCTCCCTCTCCTCTCTCTCCCTCTCTCTCTCTCCTCTCTCCCTCTCTCTCCCCTCACTCTCTCCCTCTCCCTTTCTCTCCTCTCTCTCTCTCCTCTCTCTCTCCCTCTCTCCCTCTCTTTCTCCCCTCACTCTCTCTCTCCCTCTGCCCCCCCTCTCTCTCATTATAACTGTAGCCCTCTAAGGCCAGAAAGAGCATCCTTCTCTTCACATCCTTTACACAGCTCCATAGCAACACCATAAATACTCCCCGTTCTGTTTATGCAGTTTCCAATAAAAAAGGCATCTGATTCACTAGAAGGAGAAAAGGAATCACTGCTCTGTACAGGTAGCCCCTGACTTCAAACAGTTTGTTGAGTGACAGCTTGAAGTTACAGTGGCACTGAAAACAGGAACCTATGACTGTTTTCCAAACTCGCGGCATCCCTGTGGTCAGATCATCAAAATTCAGAGACTTGGCAACTGGCGTGTACTTAGGACGGTTGCTGTGTCCAGGGCAGGGGGGGGGTTACGTGATCCCCTTTGGCGAACATCTGGCAAGCAATGTCCATGGGAAGCCAGATTCACTTGACATTGGATATGTCCAAGGGTAGACAGAGAAATCTGTTTGGAAGCGGGCGTCAAATGAGGAAAGCATCATGTCATTTCATGCTCCCTCAGAAAGGGGTTGGTGTTTGTACCCCGATGCATTTCAACATTTTATTATTTATTTGTCTCCTGCCTTTGTTATTTTTTATAAATAACTTAAGGCAGGATGCAAACAATGCTCCTTCTTCTTCTTTTCTGCACAACGACAGCCCAGTTGGGCGGAACGAGTGTGATTGGTCCACTCAGCTGACTTTTATGGCTGAGGTGAAGCTACAGCTCACATTCTCCAGGGGATTGGCCACCCGTCACCCAGTTGACTTTCCTAAGGGCAAGACTAGAACTCACTGTCTCCTGACGATTGGCCCAAACTCATCTAGCTGGCTTTCATGGCTAAGGTGGGACTTGAACTCACAGCCTCCTACTTTCTAGTCCAGTGCCTTAACCACTGGACCAAACTGGCTCTGCATCTTGCCCAGAGCTTCAGATCCCGAGGTCACCTCTGAAAACAGGTGGCAACCAGGACTTGTCCCTCTTAACTTTTTCAAGTGTGCTCTCCCTGTTTAAGTAACCCACTTCGATGAGAGGCTTATAAATTTAATAAATAAAAGCAAACACTGAATGGATCTGACTGAGGGCAGTCAATTCCACTTTCTGGGCCACTAGATGGATCTGGACCATTGAGAGGACCTGATAGATGCTCTCATAACACAGTTAATGCGAAAGAAGTTTGGGTTTGCAACAGTGGCGAATATCTGTAGCTCGGGCGTAGGATGAGGGTGAAGTTTCGTTCTCCCAGCTTCTGGGTTGTTTTCCGAACATTGCATTACCAGGCTAGGTGACATTTCCAGTGGCGTTTAGGGGATGTCCGTGCCTGTGTCCTCCTGTTGATAAGGTCTTCCAGTGTGGCTGTGTCGAGTGAGGGTCTTGTGATGGGTCAGGGGTGAGTCATCAGTGAGAGGCTGTGATGGGTCTTGGGATGGGGTGGTTACATCAGATCGGAATCATTGGAAGGGGAACTGCTGGTGGGAAAGGGGGAGCTTGTGCGGGATGCTTCAGGGTCGGTGCCGTCTCCGGTTGGCTGTGCGGTTGATTTGGATCCTGAGGGGTTCATAGGCTAGTTGTGGGTCGATGTGTCTGTTGATGGAATTGCTTGTGGAGGGCCAGCCCTCAATGAACTCACGAGCGTGACAGGTGGTAGCCTGGCCAATAATTTTCGTGATGCTCCAATTGAAAGTTTGGGTATTCGCCAAGTAACCTAATGAGAAGGAAGGACTGACTGGAGAAGAGCCTAATGCTGGGAAAGATGGAGGGCAAGAGAAGAAGGGGACGACAGAGAACGAGGTGGCTGGATGGAGTCCCTGAAGCAGGAGGCGTGAGCTTAAAGGGACTCCAGAAGATGGTAGAGGACAGGAAGGCCTGGAGGAACGTTGTCCACGGGGTCGCAATGGGTCGGACACGACTTCGCAACTAACAACAAGTATCCATATAATGGATGTTGCAAACAGCCTTTCCTAGCAAGCAAGTATCTGATGGGATGGGAAGTTTGAGCAAGATTATCTTTAATTGGCATGAAATTATCACGACAGAGCACATTAGCCGGGTTTGAAGAGATCCTTTCCAGCAACGTTATTATTATAAAATTGTCATCTCAAGGTCTTTTATTGATTGCCCATTAGAGGAAAATCTCTGCCGGTTTGTTTTGTTTATCAAAGAGTCTAATGAATTTCTTATTCAAAAACACTTTCGCTCCTAAAATTTAATCTCAAAACCCTACTTCTGAAATACATTAATGATGTTTACCCCCTCCCCAACAACTCTTAAAAATAAGCTTTGGGGTGTTCTTTTGCTGTTGTTGTTTTTTTTTGTTTTTCAACCAGAGAAGGAGGAGGAATAAAATATATTTATACAAGAAAATAGACGGTTACTAGCGTAAAATTACGAAGTATAAAAAAGGAGTAACCAGGGAATAACTGATGAAGTTGCAGCGTCTAGCTTAAATGCTGTAAGCTAGATAACGAAGTTAGGTAAATAAGCAAGTCAAGAATAAATTCCTTTGTGAAAGAAGTATGTGTTGCAAGAGATGGGTTTTGGGGATCTATAGGGGGCGGCTCATTGCTTTTCCTCATTTTCCCCCCTCAATTCTTCAGCTTACATCAGCTGAACATTTTGGAGAGTTTGCCAACTAGCGCGACGTCTTACCAGCCGGTGTTGAATTCAACGTGAGCGTCGAAAAAACCAACGATTGGGGACGTTGAAGCTTTCCATCCTTGGATTCTTGCTCGGATCAAGCCTTCTCGTTTATTATTGCGCACTATTTTCACCAAACCTGGGTACCTTTTGTGGACATATTGATCCAAGTTAAACTTCAGCTCAACTGCAGATAGGAAAAGAGACAAGGTTATTCATTCAGCATGCAGTGGCAACCCTACGTAATCTTGGTGTACAGTAGTCCTTGTTTACCGATCGTTTGAAGTTACAACAGCACTGAAAAAAGTGATGTATGACCGTTTTTCACACTGAGGACCACTGCAGCCTACCCGGGGTTACGTGATCAACATCCAAATGCTTGGCAACTGGCATGTACTTATGACCGTTGCGGTATCCTGGGGTCACGTGATCCCCTTTGGCGACCTTCTATTCTATTTCATTCCATTCCATTCTATTCTATTCATTCTGAATTCTACTCTACTCTACTCTACTCTACTCTACTCTACTCAACTCTACTCAACTCTACTCAACTCTACTCAACTCTACTCTACTCTACTCTACTCTATTCTATTCTATTCTATTATTCCATTCCATTCCATTCCATTCCATTCTATTCCATTCCATTCCATTCCATTCCATTCCATTCCATTCTATTCTATTCTATTCTATTCTATTCTATTCTATTCTATTCTATTCTATTCTATTCTATTCTATTCATTCTGAATTCTACTCTACTCTGTTCTGTTCTATTCTGTTCTATTGTGAACAATTACCATTATCACTGTTGTCGTCCACCAGAATGACCTCCTTGAGCAAGTGGGATGGCGTGTGATTCACAACGCTGTGAACTGAGCGTAGGATGACAGACAAGGCTTCGTTTACAAAAATAAAGACCACTGAGATTTGGGGAAGGTCCTCAGGATAGGACATCTGTTTGCACCTGCGGAGAATAAAAAGAGGTCTAAGATCTTCTCCTGGTGAGGAACATCTTAGCTTCCTTCTTCCATCCGTCCATGAGCTTTACTTTCACGGCCATCTCAACCACACAAGGCCATTCCTCTCCTTCCTAGCCATCTCAGATGCGACCTCTTCCCCAAGAGGTCACCGCCCCCCCCCCCAGATATTGGCTGATAATCCTTCTTGATCCCAAGCTGAATTGCAAGGAAGAAGTCAAAGGATCAATCCATTCATGAGACATAGCCCCTGGGGTTAACTGGAATGTGTAACCCCTGGCTGGGATTGTGACAGTTTAATAGACCAGGTGAGTTTTGGATCAGATTCATCGAGGCCCTTTTGACATTTCCTGCAACACACCACCTCATGAAAGTAACGTTCTGGTTCTTGCCCTTGCACAGAAATTAACATTAGAAATAACCGACACGCTCTCAGTGGCAATTCCAGAGTCCAATTACCATAGCAATTACAGAGCCTGTTCTCTAAAATACGGCTAATGATCCCAAGGGGAATGATTTTCTTTCCTCTTGTCAAATTCACTGGCCTCCTCGCTCAACACTTCAACATAATGATCATGGGGTATATTTTTTTTAACCATTAGTCACTTCTCTTTGGGGGTGGGAAGACAGGAGGGTATGGAAGACTACCAGGTGCCCTGCAGTGGTGATGGGGGCAGGGTCCAAGAATTTATTCATTTTCCAAACATTTTCCATCATCACCACTACTTACCCAAGAATCTTTCAGGAAAAAAAACAAAGGAGGAGAATAATGAACCGTTGCAGTGCAGAGCTAATGAGCTCATGAAAAGGCTTGTGGATATCAGGGACAAGGAAGGGGAAGGACATAGGAGATAGATGTATGTGGGAAGCAAAGGAGTAGGCTGTTTCCAACCCCCTAGAACAGGGGTTCTGTGATGACCCAGGGCCCCGAACGGAGGAAAAGCAATTAGCTGGTCAGAACCATTGTCTTTGTAAGCACTGCCAACGTTCACCCAACAGCCCCCACATAGGCTGGCACAAGTTCAATAAAACAGTCCACGGAGTTAAACAGTTCTTTAAAGTAAAACAGATAACAAAGTATGATCTTTTCCACGCCCAGCTTGCCTGTAACCTGCAAACTGCAAAACTGAGGACAAGGAGAACTCAGCAGGAAACAAACTGGATCCAAAATACAAAGAGTCCAGGTACAAGAGCTCACAGCACAAGAGTTCACGTTTGTTCCCGGCAAATGCCCCACCCCACAGCGTCTCCTTAAATACCTACTCCCCAGGTGTGCCTTGTGGAGTGGGGCGTGACGCTCTCCTCCCAAGCAAGTGAGCCTGCCTCCGTTGGATTGTACCTGCCTTGATTTGGTAACGCTTTCATGCTTCCGCAAGAACTGGAGAAATCCCCAAGCTCTAATCATAACGGACAGCTAAAAATACGTTCTTTTAACTAGCTGGAATAAAATTAGTTCAAAGTAAAATATCATCCCTAGCCTTTCTTTAATTGCAGAAATGGTTCAGGAACAAGGAAAAGGAGAAAGTGAGGGGGAGGGGGGAGGGGGGGAGGGGAAGGGAGAGGAGGAGAAGGTACCAACTAAGAAGAATATTTGTAACTCAGGACTGAAATGAGTTTTCTTGATTTCTTTGCAGACGTTTCATGACCCAAACTAGGTTACATCATCAGTGCTAGAAGAGAGTGAATAGAGAGGAGGGAGGGAGGGAGGGAAGGAAGGAAGGAAGGAAGGAAGGAAGGAAGGAAGGAAGGAAGGAAGGAAGGAAGGAAGGAAGGAAGGACGGACTATGGAGTCTTAGGGACTCTCTGAGCTTGCTTGTTTCTTGCAGACATTTCATGACCAAACTAGGTAACATCATCAGTGCTAGAAGAGATTGGAGTTAATAGAGAGGAGGGAAGGAAGGAAGGAAGGAAGGAAGGAAGGAAGGAAGGAAGGAAGGAAGGAAGGAAGGAAGGAAGGAAGGAAGGACGGACTATGGAGTCTTAGGGACTCTCTGAGCTTGCTTGTTTCTTGCAGACATTTCATGACCCAAACTAGGTAACATCATCAGTGCTAGAAGAGAGTGGAGTTAATAGAGAGGAGGGAGGGAAGGAAGGAAGGAAGGAAGGAAGGAAGGAAGGAAGGAAGGAATCCCAGCGGCCGGTTAGGGCCCACAGAGTCGGCCTTCTCCAGGTCCCGTCAGCCAGACAGTGTCGCCTGGCGGGGCCTAGGGGAAGAGCCTTCTCTGTTGCGGCCCCGGCCCTCTGGAACCAACTTCCCCCAGAGATCCGTGTCGGCCCCACCCTCTCCGCCTTTCGTAAATTACTTAAAACACACCTCTGCCGGCAGGCCTGGGGCAGTTAACATCTTGCCCCTAGCCAGTGTATGTCTGTGTGTATGTTGAATGATTGGTTTTTCTTTTAAATTAGGGGTTTATATATATATGTATTTTTAACTGTTGATTTCTATTATGTTGTGAGCCGCCCTGAGTTCTCCGGAATAGGGCGGCATAGAAGTCAACCAACCAACCAAACAAACAAACAAACAAATAAATAGATAAATAGATAAATAGATAGATAAATAAATAGATAAATAAATAAATAAAGACGGAAGGAAGGACTGACTATGGAGTCTTAGGGACTCTCTGAGCCTGCTTGTTTCTTGCAGACATTTCATGACCCAAACTAGGTAACATCATCAGTGCTTGCCTACGTCTCAGAGAGCACCAAAGATCCCTCAAGGAGAAGGAGAAGCAGGATATTTTTTTCATAATAATGGAGAAAGAGGAGGAGGAGGAGGAAGAAGAGAGAAGGGAGGAGAAGAAGAATAGAAGATGGTGATCCAGTGCCCATATCCGCAGGTTCCTCTCCTGTGCTGTCTTGAAAACAGGACTTTCCCACACAAAAAAAGGAAAGATGGTTCAACCGTAGTGATCAAGTACATATCGGAAGGTCCACAAAAAAGTGGAGATATATCTTCCTTCTGGCACACGGTGACCGTTTTCTGCAGATGTCCATTCCATCTGGCTTCCTCAATTCCAGAGGCGCTAATTAACCCCCCCCGAAGCCTGCCAATCTCTTTCCTGCAGTCTCAGGAGTGACCCACACGATGAAGCTATTGAAAACCCACTTTCCCCTCAGGGTCCTGACTGAACTACATTTCCCTGGGTTCCTTGCGGAAAAAGGAATTAGAGCTAAACCAATTTAAGCCTCGTTGGCACAAATTTGCATCCGTTGACTGTCTCCGCCGTAGGTCAGAGCACAATAAGAAACACTGATATATATAAAACTGATTATTTCCATCACACAAATATTTCTTCACAAAAAGCCAAACACTTCAGGCCCTGGCAAACGCAACCAATTATCTTTTAAACAATAAACTGCACAATTTCTCGACATCGATCTTCCTTCCAAAATGATAATGGCCAGCTACGCTTTGTGGCTATAAAACTATGCATGCTTTCAGCAGAAAAGGACCATTGAATTCAATAAGAATGGTTTCTAAGCAAGAGTCGCTAAGTCTCTGGAAGTAGCAATCTCTAGTGCAGCATTTCTAGAATCAGAAGCTACAATGAAAGCAGGATCATTATTCCAGTATTGGAGGGGCTGCCACAAAGAGGCAAGGATCAAATTATTCTGCAAAGCATCAGAGGGCTAGAATAGAATAGAATAGAATAGAATAGAATAGAATAGAATAGAATAGAATAGAGTAGAGTAGAGTAGAGTAGAGTAGAGTAGAGTAGAGTAGAGTAGAGTAGAGTAGAGTAGAGTAGAGTAGAGTAGAGTAGAGAAGAGAAGAGAATAGTAGAATAGAGAATAGAATAGAATAGAATAGAATAGAATAGAATAGAATAGAATAGAATAGAATAGAATAGAATAGAATAGAATAGAATAGAATAGAATAGAATAGAATAGAATAGAAGGATGGGATGGGATGGGATAGAGCTGGAAGAAACCTTGGAGGTCTTCTAGTCTAGCCCCCTGCTCAAGCAGGAGAACCTACACCATCTCAGACAGGTGATTGTCCAGTTTCTTCTTTAAAATCTCCAGTGATGGAGTGCCCATGATTTTTGGAGGCAAGCTGTTCCACTGGTTGATTGTCCTCACTGTCAGGAAGTTTCTCCTTAATTCCAGGTTGCTTCTCTCCTTGATCAGTTTCCAACCATTGTTTCTTCTTCTGCCCTCTGGTGCTTTGGAGAATAATGTGACCCCCCCCCTGCCCTGTGGCAGCCCCTCAGATACTGGAATGCTGCTATCATGTCTCCCCTATTTCTCCTTTTCTTTAGACTAGCAAACTCAAGTCTCATAGCCGTTCTTCATATGTTTTAGCCTCCAGGCCTTTGATCATCCTAGTTGCTCTTCTCCGATTTTTTTTCCAAACTCTCAACATCTTTTTTTTGTGATATAGTAGGTAGTCTTACAGCACTTTGTTTGGTGACCTTTCAAAGTTACAACAGCACTGAAAAAAAAATGTCTTATGACCATTTTTCACCCTTACCGTTGGAGCATCCCCGTGGTCACGTGATGATGGCCGCAGTGTCCCAAAGTCACGTGGATCCCCCCTTTGATGACTTTCTGACAAGCAAAGTCAACAGGGGGGATGCCAGATTCACTTAACAACCGTGTTACTAACTTAACAACTGCAGCGATTCATTTAACAATGGTGGCGAGAAAGATCGCACAACAAGGCAACCCTCAACAAATGTCTCGTCCGGCAACACAAAGTTTGGGCTCAGTTGTGTTTGTAACCTGAGGACTAGCTGTATGTGACTTGTACCAATGTTCTTATTTATTTATTAATCAAATTTATATGCCACCCTTCTCCGAAGACCCAGGGCGGCTTACAACAAATACAATAAAAATTTAAAAATGAACTACATTCATACAACATACAAACACAATCAGCTCACAGTCGCTGATGGAGGGACCTCTTCTTAGTCCAGTGGTGGTGAACCCATGGCACGGGTGCCAGAGGCGGCACTCAGAGCCCTCTCTGTGGGCACGCGCGCCGTCGCCCCAGTCCTAGCCCTTCAGCTGGCTTTTATAAAACCTTTTCACTTCAGGCCTCCGCTGCCATGTGCAAAAAAAAAAAAAGTTTCAATCAATCAGTCAATTACAACTTCTCGCGGGGAAAAAAAAGATCTTGCAAAGTTGGAATTGATTGATTGAACTTTTTAGTCCCACCCAGTTACCACCGTAGCCACGCCCAGCCAATGGGCCACGTTCACCCGACACCCGACGATGCATAAGTGGGTTTTGGGTTGCAGTTTGGGCACTCAAGTCTCTGAAAGGTTCGCCATCACTGTCTTAGTCTCTTATTATTTTCCATTTCAGTTGAGAGATTTGATTTGCCAAATTGTACCTCAACCTTTAGCAAAACACGAAACAAGCCTATTTTTGGCAACAAGTCCATTCCGGAAGGAAATCCACTCCTGTTTATCAAGTATTCATAGCCTCGCATTGAAAACATTGGATACGCAGTAGATTTTTTTTACTTTTTACTTGTTTATGTTCAGATTTCGTTTGTGTGTGTGTGTGCTTTTATAATTATACTTTCAGGCCCAATTAAACTTCCAAACTTAATGCCGATGAAACTGTAGCTCTTTAAAAATATGCAGATCAGAATGTTCAAAGAAAAAGCTTTGGAAGTGTGAATTTCCCAGGTCAGCTTGTGAATAGCAAAACAAATACGCATTCTCTTTAAAAAAAAAATCATTTCTGTTCCATTAAAAGACAGATAGAGCTTAAAATAGCTCACGATACAATCCTACGCCTGGCTTAGAATTTCAGATTTTTTCGTGAGGAAGTCCAGCAAAACTCTTGTAATAGCTGTCCCTGCGTATAATTAAAAACCAAGATTGCTCAGGTAATTAAACGTTTGGGGGTACGAGGAGCACCATGGTGACTTTTCCCCATTCGGGGAGCAATTTTCCTAGCTGGATTTGCGACCGCTGGCCGTAGTCAAGGAACCTGGAAGAAGCAGAAGCCGGAACCACTTCAGCCAGGCTCAGATTAGTGTCGCTAAAATACAAACCCCTAAATGGCTAACCGGCAGCTTTGCAGCTTGGCTGTGTTTCAGTCTTCTTTTCCAAACTTCTCAAATGCTAACAATAAATTGAAGATTATTATTATTGATTTGTTGCACAATTGGCCAAATGTTCAGACTGGATTTGACATTTTTGTCCACCTATTAAGAGTCCTTCCCAAGGACCTGGGATAGGCAGATGTTGATGCTTGATGGTGTTAGAGGTGTCATAATTATTTCTTCTCCTTCTCCTTTTCCTCCTCCTCTTCTCCTCCGCCTCCTCCTCCTCCTCCCATTCTCCTCCTCCTCCTCCCATTTTCCTTCTCTTCTTCCCATCCTCTCCTGTTCCTCCTACTATCCTTCTCCTATTCTCCTTTTCCTCCCATCCTTCTCCTCTTCCTCCTCCCATTCGCCTCCTCCTCTCCTCTTCCTCCTCCCATTATCTTCCTCCTCCCATTCTCCTTCCATTTTCCTCCTCTTCTTCCCATCCTCTCCTGCTCCTCCTACCATCCTTCTCCTATTCTCATTTTCCTCCCATCCTTCTCCTCCTCCTCCTCCCATCCTCCTCCTCCTCCCATCCTCCTCCTCCCATCCTCCTCCTCCTCCCATTCTCCTTCCATTTTCCTCCTCTTCTTCCCATCCTCTCCTGCTCCTCCTACCATCCTTCTCCTATTCTCCTTTTCCTCCCATCCTTCTCCTCTTCCTCCACTTCCTCTTCATTCCTCTTCCTCTCCTCCTCCTCGTCCTTCTCCTGCTGATACTTTTGAGAAAGCAACAGGGAAAATGTTGTAAAGGAATTGAATTCTTCTTCAGTTTCCCCAGCTTGGCCGACAATTAAACCTACAGTCATAAGATCCGCTGGATTCCAACATCAATGAGGGATCAAGCACATTTTGAATTCCCGCATTTGATTCTGAATAAAGGGTATCGTTGGTTTTTTGCTCTTTTCCTACCATTCTATTGAATTTTCTTTTGCCCATTATCTCTCCGTTATTCCCCAAGGGCTGCTGGTAGTAATTAAGATCTACATTGCACCCTTTTGTGATATAATTAAACTCAGTGTTTAATTAGAAAGGCTAGCCAGGACCAAAGGAAGAGAAATCAATTTTGTCTCTAATGGGCCAAGCAAGGATAAGGGAAACATACCGGAAAACTTGAAATGGCATCCAAAAAATCAGCTCAGCGCTAACCCTTGACTTCTGCGCCAATTGAAACTTCACTGTGAAATTCTTGAACTTGAACACCGTTTGGCATTGACAAATTCGCCATCAGTCAATTGCAAACAGCTTCCATCCTGCGACGAGATCTGTAACACCATCAAACATCCACATCGGCCTATCCCAGCTCCTTGGTAAAGACTCGATAGGTAGACAAAAATGCCAAGTCCAGACTGACTGTGCGCTGATCAATAATAATAATAATAATAATTTATATTGTTGCTCCCCCTGGAAATCTCCTCCCAAATCTGCAAACAACTGTCTCTGAATAAACCAGTACAAATACAACATGTCACAGCTTTCAGTTCCTCTAGATTAGGGGTCCCCGACCCCCGGTCTGTCGACCGGCACCGGGCCTTGGCATGCCAGCAACCGGTCCGCACAAACAAGCAAAGCCCCATCCATGGGATGCAGGCAGCACACAAAACCACGCACTCTCCCGTCCGTGGAAAAACCTCTCTCCATGGAACCGGTCCCTGGTGCTCAAAAGGTTGGGGACCTCTGTTCTAGAGGGGAATCTTATCTGCACAATGAGAAGAAGAGAAAGGAGATACTCTGTTTCTTCTCCTGTTTGGTGTTCCTTTTTCACTTTGTAATAACATTTTCTACACCTCGCTTCAAGTGAGGATAAACATCTGTGATGGCTGCCGAAGTGAGACCTGCTTGTTCTGGAAAGGTGGTTAGACCAAACCATGTACGACCAGTGTTTATTTTATTTTATTTTTTGAAAACAAAACACCCACTATCTTTGAAAGGGAGGGGTGTGTGTCTTAGATCATGGGGTTTAGGTTCTGAAAAGCCAACCCGAGGAAAATTAATGGAAAGGAAGGCGTCGGGGAAAGAAATTTGCAAAAGAGCAGAGTTGCCTCAAAGCTATGAGCGTGGGAAATTTGCAATGTCCAAATTAAAACTGTCCAAGCTTGATCTACTGCACAAGGGCAGCTGCTAAAATCTGGGTCTACACAAGGTTTGCATCTTGTCTTAGTGAGATACCACAAAATACAAATGCTTAGGCCCAGCACATCTTTAAGGATGGAAAGGAATAAAGTCATGGGAATAAAACAACACGGAGCATTGTGTTCTGCTTTAAAAACAGGAAAGTTAAACCACCAAGTTGATCTAGACTCCTGGTAACTTTGTGGATATATCCATGCTGTTTCCTTGGTAGCAATACAAATGTGGTTTGTTATTATCTTCAGCTAGAATGTTGATATTTTTTTAGGACATACATCCCTGGTGTAATCTCCCTTCCAAATATTTAACCCGCAACGTGTAACTGCCAACTATTCATGGCCAACTATTCATGGCTAAAACATATTTTGCCTTAGGGAATATTGTAAAGGCATAAGAATTTGGTGTTAGATAAGAGTTAATGGAATTTGGACTTAGGCCATTTGTGGGAACATAAGGATTCCAGGTTGATTCCTCTCTTGACTCCAACCCCAGGCTCTGCCCTTTTCCTCCCATAGATATGTGGGAATCAGCTTGGGAGACAGAATGAAAAGCCTCAGCCAGGGCAAGGATTAGATAAAAGGCATCTTAGCCCACAGAAGTAACATGGGTGTGTTAAACCCCTCAAAAGGAACCCATCCATAGTTTCTTATTTTGTGATCCAAGAAACCAACCATGCCCTTGTAAATAAAAACAGGAATTAAAAAGAACAAAAGAAAGGCATTAAACAGTATGAAACCAAGGAGAAAAAGAAGAATCTGAACAATGGCATTCAGATTGTAATTTTTCAGTATCCGCAGGCTAAAAGTTATAATTTCCCATTCTATAATTAATTCAATTATTACAACTCTACGAATCCACCCAAAACAAGTACAGGAAACAGAGTAATTTTCACCAATGGTTGGTCGTGCAGACAGCTTCCTTACTTTTTGGGTCTATAGTCTGGAATAGATCTGTCCAACGAAATCCGATCACTCAGTTGCGCATTATAACCATATTCTTCATATTTCGTTTCGGATTCATGGCTGTCGTCTCTCAGTGTGGCAGCCATTCCTCCTTGCCCTAAACCGCCTGGGCCTTCAACTAATCCCATTGGCTTGGCTAGACCTGGGGAAAAAAAGAGAAAATACGGATGCTCTTAGTTTAGAAAATCAGGGGAGCGGGTCAGCGATACAGTATTAAAAGCAGAATAAGTCAGGAAGTCCAGACTTACATTCAAATGAATATAAAGGTTTATTGGAAGCTTCAGCTCTCTACAAGAATCTGACCTACTACTAACAGCCAAGGCAAATTGGTGGTAGGTAAAGAGTCAACGGAATTCAAGGTGGTCTGCTCTTGCAAAGGGTTTTCCCGATTGATGATGCATTTGACCCCTCCTTCAGACTCAGCCTGGTCCTCTCCTACACATAGACAGTCAAGCTGGAACCCCCACCATTTCCTTCTGTGTTGTCCCATCCCAGGAGAAACTTTGCTTAAACCAAAATCGCATCCTTCTCTGGCTGGAGGTCAATTTCACTCCGTAGCTGGATAAAAATGCCAAATTCAGTCTGAATGTCAACAAACCATAATACGTTCTCTCTTTTGTGGATCTTAGAGCTGCTAATTAAATAAACCAATGATTTTGTCACTGTAGGAGGAAACCTGGTTTCCTACTGCCCATCACTCCTAAGTAACTGTCTATGGAGATTCTCTGTCATCTAGGTCATCTTGGTTGTCCCAAAGGTGATTTTTTTAAGAGCCAACTGGACAAGAAAGCAAGGAGGGAGGGAAGGAAGGACAGAAGGAAGGAAGGAAGGAAAGAAGGAAGGAAGGAAGGAAGTCTATGGAGATTCTCAGTCATCCAAGTCATGGTTGTCCCAAAGGTGCCTTTTCAAGAGTTAATTGGACTTTCTTTGTTTTTCCTTGAAGACATTGTGAAGAAACTTCTTGGATGAGAAGCGAAGCAAAGAAAGTCCAGTTACCTCTTGGTAAAGCACCTTTGGGATGCCTAAGTAATAATTCCTTACTTCATGACATCAATCTTCACATAGATTCAGAAATCCTTCCCATGTTCCCCAATTAGATCCTAGAATTCATAATGGGTTTCAGAATTTGAACCCTGGTTGCTGGTCTATCTGCTCTTGCAAGAGAATCCAGAGACATCAACAAAAAAAGCTTGCAGATAGCTTTGTGCTGCAGTCTTCTTGTACACCGGTAGTGCTGGTAGACACAAGAGCATGGCTTAGCCCTTCTGTCTCTCAGGACATAAAATTCATTACTTTTTTTAATTGGAAGTGATACTACATTTATGTGTAGAGATCTCCAATATCAAAATGTAATTGCTTTTAAGGAATCCTCATTTGAAGCCCACTTCCCCTGGAGAGAAGGAGATGGAGTCTAATTACGAGAGATAATTTGAGAGAAGATAAACAAATAACAGAAGATCATCAAGGTCAACAATGGATCAACGCAAAAGGTGTTAGAAGTAGGTTTCGCAGCAACAGCAAGAATAGATTTGATTAAATATTACTCATCTATCATTACTGGCATGGAGAAGTGAAGATTTTTGAGGGTGGATTGGCCACATTAAGAGAATAAAGAGGCAACGTTTGGGAGATAGAAGTAGGGTGATGAAGGAGAGCTTGTGTGAGCTGTCCTCTCTCCCTAAGCTACTCTACTGGCCTTCAAATGCAATGGAGGACATTGTCCCAGGGTCCAAGAGTCAACTGCCCATCCAGATGACTTTGGGGTCCTTGGTGCTCTCTGAGTTTGTTTGCTTTCTCACAGATGTTTCATTACCCAACTAGGTAACAACATCCATGTCGGAAAGGAAGGGCGTTTGCTTTCTTTTAAAACCAAGACTAATAGAAGACCAACAATGCCCAATCAAGGAACTACCAACTCAGACAAACAAACAAGCAAACAGTAAACAACAGTCTAATCAAGGAGTCACCAAATACTCCTTATCAACATTGACATGGGAAACCACTTGTATCGAAAAAGACAGCCTTTTAACACTGATGATGTTACCGAGTTGGGTAATGAAACATCTACAAGAAAACAACCAAGCTCAGAGAGCACCAAAGACCCACAGTCCTCCTCCTCCCCCTCCTCCCTATTCCCCCTCATCTTTCTTCTCCACTCCACAAATTCCACTCCTGTCTAGCACTGATGATGTTACTGAATTGGGTAATGAAACATCTGCCAGAAAATGACCAAGCTCAGAGGACCTCAAGGACCTGAGAGTCCTTCTCCTTCTCCTTTTTCAATTCCTCTCCACATACCCTACTTCCTTCCAATACTGATGATGTTACCTAATTGGGTGATAAAACATCTGCAAGAAAACCACCAAGCTCAGAAGAGCATCAAAGACCCCCGACTCTGAGCTAGAAATATTTTCTTCTATCGGTATCCAATAACGTTTCTCAATGGAACAAGAAGGTGAATCTGAACATGGCAAACATCTGGGATGTGTCATCCATCCATCAGATGACTCACTAGACACCCTAGTGACACACACCAAACAACTTGGCAGCTAACATAAAGCGACCAACCTGGAAAGAATGCCAAATCGCAATGACTTTCGGTCCAGATGGCTTTCCAATTGGCCCTTGGAAAAACGTCTAGGTAATGTCTGCTTCCAAGATCACTGTGGGGGTAGCAGTATCTCCGTTTGACTACATGAAATCCATTCCTTTCTGTTTCTCATAATGTTGGCATTATGCACAATCACATCCCTGCTTTATTCTTGTCTCGTTTTTTAAGCTAAAAAGGGGGGGGGAGAAAAACCCGATACTGTTTTTCCTTTTTTTTTTTTTTTTTTTTTTTTGCTTAGACGGGTGTTTTTTTCCCCCCGCTTGTCAGAAAGGTAAAACCCTCACATCTGTTCCACTCTTGAATGCTTGCATCATCGAGAAATTCTTCCTACTGGGTGGGCGAGGGGTAGGCTTCCCTTTTCACATGTTTACAATCCTGTTTCTCTTTTGTCACCTTCGATCTGCAATATCCGCATTGTGAAGAACCAGAGAAAGTTCTATATACGTTGAATAAATCCACACTGTCTCCTTCTCCCTCCCTCCCCCCTCTTTTTCTCTTTTTCTCTCCCTCCCTCCCTCCCTCCCTCCCTCCCTCTCTTTCTCTCTTTCTCTTTCATCTTTCTCTCTCCTCTCTCCCACTCTCTTTCCTCTCCCTCTTTCCTTTTTCCTCTCCCCCTCTTTCTCTCTCTCTCTCCCTCTCCCTCGCTCTTTCTCTCTCTCCCTCCCTTTCTTTCTCTTTCTCTCTCTCACTTTCTCTTTCCTCTCTCTCTATCTTTCCTCTCCCCTCTCTCTTTCCTCTCCCTCTCTCTCTCTCATCTCCCCCTCCCTTCTCTTTCTCTTTCTCTCTCTCCCTCTCTCTCTCCCCCCTCTCATTTTAAGACTCCCACCTCAAGATATGAATCAGAAGAGTGGAATATTTATAACTAAGGGTTCTCAGCAGATCTGGGAGGGCAAAAATGCAGGCTGGAGACTCCTGGGATGAAAGATGACCCAAAGATCAGAGAGAGAGAGAGAGAGACAGGAGATACTAATGATACAGCATCTGCATTGCTGCTAGGCAACCATATCAGCCCCGTTTCTCTCTTTCCTCACTTTGTCAATCCAGGAAACTAAAGACACTTCTTGCCATTGGACCATTTCTCATCCAAGAAGTTTCTTTAGTTCTGGAGACGCTTCTTGGATAAGAAACCAAACAACTTCAAGCAAAACAAAAACAAAACAAAGAAAATCCAGTTGCCTTTTGAAGAAGCACCTTTGGGGATAACCGTGAGCTGGAGGACTGAGAATCTCCACAGACATCTGACTGGAGATGTTCCTCAGGGTGACGTGAAGCAACCACGAACCCTTTGAAGAGCCTTACCAGTCTTGGGAAATTCCCAGCAGGCCGGGGAGGAGGAGGCAAGTGGGGAACTAGCCTCGAGTCCTTCCATGAAACCATATCTGTTTGCTGCCAAGGAAGGGCAAGCAGTCTGGGGAGATTCTTGTAATATAGGTAGAAAGCAATGAAGTTGCTGCCTGGACTTTTCACGAGTGGATCTGGTGGCTTGTGCTGGACAAGGAGGCACAGTCAGAATCCAGGCCCAAACTCACCTTCTCATCTAAATACAGGTATTCCTCAACTTCCAACCATTCCTTTAGTGACTGTCAAAAGGCATGGAAGAAAGCGGCTTACAATCAGTCCTCACACATAGGACCATCGCGGCATTTCCAAACTGGCAACCCGGCATGCGTTTACAGCCTCCTGGGGGTCACATGGTTGCCACTTGTGACCTTCCCAGCTGGCTTCCGGCATGTTAATGGGGGGAAGATGGATTCCGACAGCATGGGATTCGCTTAACAACGGTTACGCACAAAAAACAACAACCCTGAAGTCTTAAAATCAGGCACAATTCACTTAACGTCTGTTTTCTTAGCCATGGACATTCCGGCTCCAATTGTGATAGTGGAATAGATAGAATAACAGAGCTGGAAGGGACTTTGTAGGTCATCTAGTCCAACCCCCTGCCCATGCAGGAGACCCCTGCACCATTTCTGACAGATGGCACTCCAGTCTCTTCTTGAAAGCTTCCAGTGATGAAGCTCCCACAACAATCTGTTCCACTGGTTGATTGTTCTCACTGTCAGAAAATCTCTCCTTATTCCCTTGATCAATTTCCATCAGTTATTCCTTGTCTGGCCTTCCGGTGCGTTGTAGAATAGAATAGAATAGAATAGAATAGAATAGAATAGAATAGAATAGAATAGAATAGAATAGAATAGAATAGAATAGAATAGAATAGAATAGAATAGAATAGAATAGAATAGAATAGAATAGAATAGAATAGAAGCTGGAAGGGACTTTGGAGGTCTTCTAGTCCAGCCTCCTGCTCAGGCAGGAGAACCTATACCATCTCAGACAGGTGAACATCTAGTCTCTTCTTAAAAATTTCCAGTGATGGAGCGCCCATGGTTTCTGGAGGCAAGATGTTCCACTGGTTAATTGTCCTCACTGTTGGGAAGTTTCTCCTTAATTCCAGGTTGCTTCTCTCTTTGGTCAGTTTCCAACCATTGTTTCTCGTCCTTCCCTCTGGTGCTTTGGTGAACAACCTGACCCTCTCTTCTTTGTGGCAGCCCCTCAGATACTGGAAGACTGCTATCCTGTCTCCCCTGGTCCTTCTCTTCACTAGACTAACCATGCCCAGTTCCTCTTCTTCATCGGGTTTAACCTCCAGTCCCCTGATCATCTTTGTTGCTCTTCTCTGCACTCTTTCTAGCATCTCGACATCTTTTTAATAGTGTGGAGACCAAAATTGTTTGCCGTATTCCAGCAAGTTGTACGTCGAGGACTATCTATGGTAGCAAAGTCCAACCTAGCTTTAGCTTCCAAACCAGACAATGCTGGTTAGATGTGGAACGACAATATGTAACCACCTCTTCCAATTAAACAGAAGCCGCCAACCTGCTGTACGGTTTCTTTTTTCATTATGACACACTCACAATGACAACCTTCCGTCTCCATCTCTGCTTTTTCCCTTGCAGACGTTTGTTTTTCATCACCAACAACTGTTTTTTCACTTCACTAGCAATCACTGGCATCCTGATTTCCCCAGCCTCTATATTTAACACTTGCAGGCTTGTCGAGATCAAAGGAAACACATCTGGGTGCCCGAGAGCCTGGCAGAGTTTTGCAAGCAATTCTGACAAAGGACTTTAATCTCTTTCTTCCCTAGCTCTTCTTCCTTTCTCGTTTCCTCTCTTTCTTTTCCTTCCTTCTTCTTTCTTCTCTTATCTTATCCTCTGCACCCACCTACTAGCCTTATCTGCAGATGTGCAGGTGGGGGTGGCCTGCCTCTGTTTATTCTTCATTCTCGTAGGTTTGGTTGTTATTATTGTTGTTTAAGATTATGATTTCATTTATTGCAAGAGAGGAGACGGTGTGCTTGGGCAGGCTGCAGGAAAAAAAAAGAGAGGGAGGGAGGCATCGATTTGATTCTGCCGTGCCTGAATTTTTAAAAAAGGGCCAGCTAAAGAGAGGGGGGTATTGGTTTATTATGTGTAGCTGTTTGGGCCAGATAATGAGGCATTCAAGGCAATGGAGAGAGCTGTTTGAGATTGCACCGGCTTAGCCTTGCTCGCCAAACACGCTGAGACTACAACATGGAGAAATTAGCCATGCTGGCAAAGGATTTTGCAAATAACGCTGTCTGGAGATTGTGAGATCAACGAAGGCTCCACTTCCAGAACTGGGGGGAGGGGCGTCTATTTGCCCCCAACATGACGGTTCCTGCTTTGCAGAAGATGATAGAGGCCTGTTCCTCTCGGCTCCATTCTCTCTTTGAATGTCCACATTAGCATGCGAAGTCAGTCTTGCCCGCAAGTCAGTGCATGAGGAAATAACCACCAAGCCGGATGCCGCCAAGCGTTTCAGAATTAAAGCATATTGCAAGAATTAAAGCACACACACAGAGAGAGAGGAGCGGGTATATCTACCAGCTGTAGATCAAATAGCCTTACAGCTGAGCTCTTATACAATGAGAAAAGGCCAGGGCTCAGTTCTTCTCTGCCCTTGTGGTGGCTGCAGACCACCGTCCCGCAGCCCTGCATCGGGTTCAATGGACTTTGCGTAGATTGATGAGACAGAAAGAGATGGAGGGAGAGAGGAAGGGAGGGAGGGAGGGAGAAAGATACAGTAGATAGATAGGAGAGAGAGAGAGAGAGAGAGAGAGAGAGAGAGAGAGAGAGAGAGAGAGAGAGAGAGAGAGAGAGAGAGAGAGAGAGAGAGAGAGAGAGAGAGAGAGAAGAGAGAGGTAACAAAGATGGATGGATGGATGGATAGATAGATAGATAGATAGAAGATAGATGATAGATAGATAGACAGATATGGATGGATGCATAGATGATAAATAGGTAGGTAGGTAGGTAGGTAGATAGGTAGGTAGGTAGGTAGATAGATAGATAGATAGATAGATAGATAGATAGATAGATAGATAGATAGATAGATAGATAGATAGATAGATAGGTCAGATAGAGATGGATGGAGACAGACAGATAAATAGGTCAGAGAGATGGATGGAGATGGATGGATGGATGGATGGATAGATAGATGACAGAGATGGATGGATGGATGATAGATATGCAGATAGGGATGGATGCATACCGGTAGATAGATAAAGAAAAGAAAGAAAGGAAGGAAGGAAGGAAGGAAGGAAGGAAGGAAAGAAAGAAAGAAAGAAAGAAAGAAAGAAAGAAAGAAAGAAAGAAAGAAAGAAAGAAAGAAAGAAAGAAAGAGAACATGGAATAAGAAAGGGTTCATCCAGACATGGAAAACGAAGAGGATAAAACTTGCTGAACTGGAGAGCAGCCCATGATTACTCATTCCAACTGCATTTTCCTGAGGCTTCTATTTCTTATGCATTTGTTTTCCTTCCTCCTCAGATAAACATTCTATCTGTTGTTAAACCCGGCTGGTAATGATGCCTGAAAGAATTGGAACACAATTTCAACTTGTGGTACGAATCAGCCCAGCTTGCTGGAAAGCACATTCTATCACTGGGAGGCAAAAATCACGTAAGAATTTCATCTGGTCTACAAAGGCTCTAATATTGATAGTTTTTCATCACGTATTATTGGCAGCGTAATAACACAACCAATCAAAGAAGATGCCGGATGACATCGTAGACAGTCAAGGAACGAATGGATCATTGAATAAATTGACCCAGAGTTCTCATTCAAGGTACAGAAGGTCAAGCTTAAATAATTCTACTTTGGACACATTATGGAGTAGACCCAACGCTCTGGAGAAGACTCCGATGCTAGGAAGTATGGAAGGAAAGAGGCGAAGGAGACAAGCAGAAAGTCCATGGACAGTTATGATGTTGGTGGATGTACTGTTGGAAGATGGCAAGGGATGAGGTGAGCGACAGATCATCATGAAAACAATCTACCTGTGTGGATGCTAGGAGTCGGGACTGGCTCGAAGGCCCACACAGGTGGTCGTCAACTTACAATAGTTTGTTTAGTGACTGAAGTTACAACGGCACTGAAAAAGGTTACTTACGACTTACGTTTTTCCTACTTACAACCAGGGCTTTTTTTGTCGTAGAATGCCCAGAACGGAGTTCCAGCACCTTTTTTGGATGGAACCTTGTAGGGTAGGCAAGGCGGGTTGTATAACGTGTGTGAGTTCCGGCACCTTTTATATATATATACATGGTCACGTGATCCAAATTTAGATGCTTCGAAACTGACATGTATTTATGACAGTTGCAGTGGCCTGGGGATCCGGTGATCCCCTTTTGCAACCTTCTGACAAGCAACGTCGGGGGGGGGGAGGGGAAGCCAGGCTCACTGCAAAAATGGTTGTTAAATGGGGCGAAGCTTACTTAATGAAGGTTTGGTTATTGGGGGCTGAGCTGCGGTCACAAATTGAGGAGCACCTGCAATCGCTCAATCTGTGACTCAGTCAGTCAACGGAAAGATAAGATAAGGTAAGGTAAGGTAAGGTAAGGTAAGGTAAGGTAAGGTAAGATAAGGTAAGGTAAGGTAAGGTAAGGTAAGATAAGATAAGATAAGATAAGATAAGATAAGACAAGATAGGACAAGATAGGACAAGGTAAGACAAGACAAGATAAGGTAAGGTAAGGTAAGGTAAGGTAGGATAGGATAGGATAGGATGAGGTGAGGCGAGGCGAGGCGAGGCGAGGCGAGGCGAGGCGAGGCGAGGCGAGGCGAGGCGAGGCGAGACGAGACGAGACGAGGCAAGACAAGACAAGACAAGACAAGATAAGATAAGATAACCTTTATTTTTTTTACTGTGGGCACAACGGCACACATCAAAAAATGAAATTGAGTTGCCCGCTCTCAAAGTGAAACACATACATGACACACAGCTAAAACGTACTATGTACAACGTATGTATAGACCCACACCCCTACATATACGTAGCAAATAACTATTAAACGCTGTCCATCTTGAATATATAACGGAAGGAGGAAGCTTGAGAGTTCACAAGGTTAATGCTGTATGGAATGAAACTCTGGCTGAAACTGGGTGTTCTGCTCCAGATACCACGAAGCCCCCTCCTCCCAGAAGGGAACAAGGAAAACAGGTCATGGAGAGGATGAGTGGTATCCCAGATAATCTTACGGACCCTGCTCAAGCAATGCTTCTGTGCTATGTCCTGGATGGGAGGGTGGGAACTGCCAATAATTTTTTGGGCTCAACATTTTGGGAAAAGTGAAAGGAAAAAAGAGAATGGGCAGCAAAGGGGATGGACTTAGTTACATTGGAGAGTTACATTAGATTTGAAAGGGGGAAAAAAACCAGGAATATATTCCCAATGAGAAAATCTATTTACGTTGTCACCACGTGTTGAAAACAGCTTGATTACACGTAATCAATTTTTTCAAAATGCAATAAAACAATTACTTGGGAAGAAAAAAAACAGTACTTTTTTCCCCCTACTCCTAAATAGATTGAAACATTAATAAGAAGGCTCGAACATTTAATAAAACTCAATCTTCGGTGTGATGACTAAAAGCATACAAAATAGGAATTGAGCGGTTTTAGATCAATTCCTGCCTCCCTTATTATTAATTTCCCTCTTTGCTGTTCCTTTGCTGAGCAATTTTTACAGGATAACATAGAAATGTCGGTGCTTACATCCTATATATATATTTGGGGAGTTCATTTGGAACCTATTCCAGATTTTAATTTTATTTTTATTTATTTTTTTTTTTTAAAAAGCCAACCTTGCAATTGGGTTATGCAATTCCTTCTCAACCGGCCTTATTTTTCAAATAGCTCTTCTTAAGTCAGCATCCTTGGGAAAGAACACGCCAATTCGTTCAGCACACTGAGCCAGCTGGAATAGGAATTAGTATAATAAAAATACATCTTTATTTATAAAAAGCATAGTGCCCCACAGGCATCGAAAGAGTGGTGCAAACAATAACAAATGAAATCCATTTTCAAAAAGGGCAGCGCAGGCTTTTCGCAAGCCAAACGTATAAAACAGCAGAAGGGAACTTGGCGAAAACAAGCAATTAACCCCACCAGCTTGCTAGAAGCCTCTGTGCAGCCTCAGAAAAGGCAACAACATTTTTTGGGGGGTTGGGTGGGAGTGGATCTGTGATTGACTGTGTATTTCTTTAGTGTAAGAATGAAGTTAAACTATAACAGAATAGAATAACACAGCTGGAAGGGACCGTGGAGGTCTTCTCGTCCAACCTCCAGCTCTGGCAGGAGATCCTGTAGCATTCCAGACAAATGGTCGTCCAATCTCTTCTTGAAAACCTCCAATGATAGAACACCCACAACTTCTCAAGGCAAACTGTTCCACTCTTCTCACTGTCAGGAAATTCTTCCTTACTTCCAGGTTGCTTTTCTCCTTGCTTAGTTTCCATCCGTTGCTTCTTCTCCTGCCTTCTGATGCTTTGGAGAACAGCTTGACTCCCTCTTCTATGGGGCAGCCCCTGAGATATTGGAACACGGCTATCATGTCATCCACCCAACCTACCGGAGCAGGGAGACAGGGAATGTTACAGGTTCCTTCTTCTAAAGAAGTCCACCTAGTGGGATCAAGAGGAAGGGTCTCTTGTGGGTCTTACATCACTGGAGGTTTTCAAATAGACTAGACAACTGGGGTGCAAATGTCAAACTAGGGCAGAGAATGACGGCTAAGTCCTAAAAGGTTTTAGTTTTATCTTTGTGTGTTGAGCAAGTTGAAAAGATGATGGTTAGTACAATGCACGGACAAAGGCAACACAGGGAGACACAACAAGCTGATCTTTTAAGAAACAGCTCATCATCCGGCATTCTCTTTCTCCCCTTATCTCGGAGCTACGGGGAAATTTGTTATATGTATTACCAGCTTTATGAGATAGTGCGGGACACACGTTCAAAAGCCAACATGAAAGGAGAAAGCAGAAGATTGCCTGTCCCATTAGATCCAGCAGGGAAGGAATGGGCATCGAAGTTCATTCCTGGGCTGGTCTATCTGGTGGGATTGCCAATAAGTGAACTGACTTTCACCACCTGAAAATAACTTGGTGGAAGCCAACACAGCCAACACAGCAACTGAGCAAAAATTTTTATTAAAATAATTTCTTCTTAGCCTTAGTTATGTGCATTTTCAAACTTAAAGATGAATGGGGGGGAGAGAGAGATGGATCAATTGATAGATAATAGGATAGATAGAGATGATAAATAGATGGTTGGTTGGTAGGTAGGTAGGTAGGTAGACAGACAGACACACAGACAGAGATGGATGGATGGATGGTTCAATTGATAGATAATAGATAGGATAGATAGAGATGATAAATAAATGGTAGGTAGGTAGGTAGGCAGGCAGACAGACAGACAGACAGACAGACAGACAGATAGATAGATAATGAGAGATGAGAGAGAAAGAGAGAGATGGATTGATAGAGATGGGTAGATGGATGGATCAATTGATAGATAGATAGATAGATAGATAGATAGATAGATAGACAGACAGACAGACAGACAGACAGACAGACAGACAGACAGACAGATAGATATGGATGATAAACAGATGACACAGAGAGAGAGAGAGAGAGATGGATAAATGGGTGAATAGAGAAGGATCGATAGATAGAGATGTATAGACAGACGGACAGACAAAGGGAATGTTGGGAATGTATTTGCAACTATATAAATAAAATCAGAATTTTGAATGATCTCAAATTTCCCCAATGCAAACCTCAAAGCATTCTTCCAAGGCAAAATTTGGAACAGTATTTTTTTTTCAGGAAGAAAGCATGGATAGGTGGAAATAGGATGTTCTAAAATGTATTCTGTGAATTTAAAGCCACTTTCCCCACGATGGCTTCCTTTTTCGAGAAAGATTTTCTAAACATAATTCCAGGTTCCGTGCAGGAGGAGGAGGAGGCTGGCTGGTGTCTAGATTTAGCTACTTCCGTTATTTCTTTCACAGTACACAGCCACCAACTCATATTATCATCAGCTCCCAATTAAAATTGTTCCTAAGCATATTTATAGAATGAGGATATTTCTCCTCAGGAAAAGGAAGGTTAAAAAAAAAACCCCATACACAAACATACAGGTTCTGGTCTTTTCTATAAATATACTTGTTTCAGAACAAAATGTTAGCAAGTATTTTTCAGATGAGTTTTTGGAGGTAGAATGGATCAAATTCTCCCTTTTTTCAGCCAATTAAATCTGGAAAGGGGGAAAAAAACTGGTTCCAGGTTTTCCTCCAGAAAAAAAAAAGATGAATTAGTCAAAATAAATCATCTTGGCCAACTAGAACCCAACCTTGAGTAACAGGCTTCTGAGGATCCTTCTCCTGCCAAAAATGCAACTCAAGCTTTGAATATTTCCAATTGCTGTAGTTGTTTTCTTCCCTCTTAGCAATGGTGGGTGAGAAAGTCAAGGAAGTAGGTTTACACACACAACAGTTTCCAGATGTTTTTGTGCAGTGTTTGCTTGGGCATGCATGGGTAAAAACACTGTAAAACAGCATATGTTTCATTCGGATTCACAAAGCCCGATAGATAGATAGATAGATAGATAGATAGATAGATAGAGAGAGAGAGAGAGAGAGAGAGAGAGAGAGAGAGAGAGAGAGAGAGAGAGAGAGAGAGAGAGAGAGAGAGAATTAGAAATAGAGAGTTGGAGATAGATAGATAGATAGATAGATAGATAGATAGATAGATAGATAGATAGATAGATAGATAGATAGATAGAGATAGAGATGTAGTACTGCTATACATAGTCATTTGGAATATTGCATCCAGTTTTGATCACCACGATATAAGCCGCCCTGAGTTCCCGGAATAGGGCGGCATAGAAATTTAATAAATAATAATAATAATAATAATAATAATAAAAAAATGTTGAGTGCAAAGAAAGAGTGCAAAGAAGAGCAACTAAGATGATTCGGGGGCTGGAAGCTAAAACATATGAAGAACAGATAGATATTGGGTATGTTTAGTCTAGTGAAAAGAAGGACTAGGGGTGACATTATAGCAGCCTTCCAATATTTGTAGGGCTGCCACAAGTAAGAGGGGGTCAACTTATTTTCCAAGGCACCAGAAGGCAAGACAAGAAACAATGGGTAGAAACTAATCAAGGAGAGAAGCAACGTAGAACTAAGAAGAAACTTCCTGACAGTGAGAACACATTATCCAGTGAAACGGCTTGCCTCCAGAAGTTGTGGATGCTCCATCGTTGGAGGTTTTTAAGAAGAGACTGGACAGCCACTTGTCTCCTGCTTGAGCAGGGGATTGGACTAGAAGACCTCCAAGGTCCCAATCACCAGCAGATGGTGAGTTCTAGCTCCACCTTAGGCATGAAAGCTGGCTGGGTGATTTGGGGCCAATTACCAGGAGACTGGGAGTGCTAGTCCTGTCTTAGTCATGAAAGCCAGATGGATGACTCTGGACCGATCCTTCTCTTTCAGCTCAGTCCACCCCACAGGGTTGTTGTGGGGGGGCAAAGAGGAAAAAAAAGGTGTGTCCGGAGGCGTTCACCACCTGGATTTATTTATAATAAAAAGGGGGCAGGATATATATAAAAAAATAGCTAGGAAAGTTCCAGTTCGTTTTATCGAGAGGCCTCCAAGTAATCAGAGGAGATCCTGTCGTGAAGCATTTTGGCCAGCACCTGCAGGACGCATAATCACTCTAGAGCGATGTCAGATTGCCTGGTTGCCAGCTCATTTCTCCACTTGGGTGGCCCAAAAATACATTTCTGTGAAGAGGAAGGTGCTAAGTGTAGCCCCTGCAAGGAAACGGAAATTTCGAGGCTGAGATCTGGGTCTGATAGTCAGACACCTTGAAGATGCCAGCAGGCACCCTGGAGTGAAGGTGCTTGGCGCAAGCGTTGCTCCTAACAACCAACTGCTCCTTCCTTGGGGAAGCTGTGCTGCCTCGACTCTTTAGTCACTCAGTGCACAGTTTGATCTTCCAGCTTGTGTCAGGAAGGCTAAGCAAGAACACCAAGGTGCAGATATCGAGACACTAAAGCAGCTACCCACAGTTTCAGCCCTTGCCCGGCTGAGTAGCAAATAATTGCGTGTTATTTGGAGTTGGTTTTTTTCCCCAAGGCAGACTATTATGTTAAGCAGTTGGTATCGACAGAAGAGAATATTGGTAGCTCAAGGTTGAACTGTGGGGGTCCTTGATGCTCTCTGAGCTTGGCTGTGTTCTTGCAGATCTTTCATTACCCAACTAGGTAACAACATCAGTGCTAGAAGGGAGTGGGTTTGGAAAGAGGAGGAGGAGGAGGAGGAGGAGGAGGAGGAGAACCACTGCGCAGTCCTTGGTGGTCTCTGAGCTTGGCAGTTTTCTTGCAGACATTTCATTGCCCAACTAGGTAACAACATCAGTGCTAGAAGGGAGTGGGTTTGGAAAGAGGAGGAGGAGGAGGAGGAAGAGGAGGAGGAGGGGGAGGAGGACAACTGTGCAGTCCTTGGTGGTCTCTGAGCTTGGCAGTTTTCTTGCAGACATTTCATTACCCAACTAGGTAACAACATCAGTGCTAGAAGGGAGTGGGTTTGGAAAGAGGAGGAGGAGGAGGAGGAGGAGGAGGAGGAGGAGGAGGAGGAGGAGGACTATGCAGTCCTTGGTGGTCTCTGAGCTTGGCAGTTTTCTTGCAGACATTTCAGTACCCAACTAGGTAACATCATCAGTTTTAGAAGCAAGTGGAGTTTGCTCTCTGTTTATATATTAATGACTTGCCTTGTCAACGATTGTATCTAAACTGCAAGCAAACCCCTCACCCTCTGGCAGTGATGATGTTACCTAGGTCGGTAATGAAATGTCTGCAAGAAAGTCACCAAACCTAGAGAGTATTAAGCAGCTGCATCAGTTACTGGGTGTATCAAGTCAAAATTAATGTCCAGGCTAATCCCTTTATGCAAAACCCACAATTACACCTTCCCTCTTGAACCAGAATGTTAATGAGCCAAACTTCTGCAGAAACGAACACTTTCTAAATTCAATGAAGTTTCTCTTACACCTCTGTGTGGGTGTAACTGTGTGTGTCTGTGTAGACAGATAGAGTTACACCCAAATGATCACTGAAATTTAATGCAAATTAAATTTCACCATCACCAATCCTTTTGACTGGTGGACGAGTGTCTGCCCTTTATTAATACTGTTATTGTTGTTGTTGTTATATATGCTATGCAACTTCCAACAACTCTGCAGCCAAAAAGGTATTAATTTTGCTTCAATGACTGACATCCAATAAAGGAGAAATTATTACCTTGCATTAAAGATAAAGATTCAATTTGGAGATTCAACTCAGAGGGATTCGGTTACATTTTAATCTTTTCAATCAAATCGGAAAGTTGGACTGAATTAAATCAGATACTTCTGGATAAATGTGGGTAATTTGGACACATCTGTGCATGGTCAAAGAGCATTTTTCTTAATGTAGTTGGAAGTCTTAACTCAAATCAATTTCGTAATTTCATTTGGCGTATTGAAATTGGATCAATGCAAATATTAAAGCTGGGCTCCTTTCTTTTTTTAAAGGTCCAAGACAAACTTAGCTGCAGACTTGAATCAAACCGATGATTTGAATTTGATATTGCCTGATTTAACAGATCTGTTGCTTATTTCTATCGTGCGATTTATAAAATAAGTCGTTCAAAGTTAATGGGGAATACAGCTGTCGCAATTATAAAACAGTGGAGGAAGAAAGTTCTCTGCAGGTGTGCTTTGCAAAATTTCCACTTCCTAGAACTAAATCGCACTGGGAAATAGTTTTCTGAGCTTGATCATGGATAATAAATATACAGATTAGTCTACAGCTGGTCCATTTCATTTCTGCCTGTTAGTTACTCAGTTTCTCCCATCCCATTTAAACTGGAATCTGCAATTAAACTCACACGCACACAGCACAAATGCTCGCTAGAAGTCACATCGATAAATGGGTTTCTCCCCCTTACTCGACTAGCATTCACATGGTGTCCAAGCTCTGCCTTTTAGTGTTCCGCACAATTGAGGCCAACATTTCTGTGGCTAAGTGAGACGTTTGTTACGTGAGTTTTGCCCCATTTGACGACCTTTCTTACCACAGTTGTTAAGTGAATCACTGCAGTTGTTAAGCTAGTAACACGGTTGTTAAGTGAATCTGGCTTTTCCATTGCTTGTCAGAAGGTCACAAAAGGGATTGCGTGACCCCCGGGACACTGCGACCATCATAAATGTGAGTTAATGGCCAAGCATCTGAATTTTGATCACCTGACCATGGAGATACTGCGACGGTTGTTAAGTGTGAAAAACAGTCATAAGTCACTTTTTTCAGTGCCGTTGTAACTTCAAGCAGTTACTAAACGAACTGTTGTAAGTTGAGGACTGCCTGTATTTCATCACTCAATCAGCAAAGCGCCACTCCAAGTATTTAATAATAATAATAATAATAATAATAATAATAATAATAATAATAATAATAATAATAATGACAAAGTAGCAACAATGGTACATTGGAAGATCTGCAAGAAATATCATTTGCCTATAAGCAAAAACTAGTGGGATCATAAAATAGAGAAAGTCATAGAAAATGATAAAATTAAACTGCCCTGGGACTTCAGAATTCAAACAGACAAGCACCTGCAACATAACACCCCGGACTCAACAATTGTCGATAAGAAAGACAAAAAAGTCTGGATGGTGGACGTGGCAGTGCCTGGAGACAGCAGAATAGACAAGAAAGAACGGGAGAAGATCACAAAATACAGAGACCTACAAATAGAAATAGAAAGACTGTGGCAAAAGCAAGCAAGGGAGGTACCAATAGTCATAGGCGCCTTGGGTGCAACCCCAAAACAACTGGAGCACCACTTGAACACCATTGGCATTGACAAATTCACTATTAGTCAATTGCAAAAGGCGGCCTTACTAGGAACTGCTTCCATCCTGCGACGAGATCTGTGATACCATCAAACATCCACATCTGCCTATCCCAGGTGCTGGGTAAGGACTCGATAGGTAAACAAAATGCCAAATCCAGTCTGAACATCTGGCTGACTGTGCGATGATCCATAATAATAATAATAGTAATAGTAAAGTTGGAAGGGACCTTGGAGGTCATCTAGTCCAACCCCCTGTTCAGGCAGGAAACACTATCCCATTTCGGAAAAATGGCTGTCCAGTCTCTTCTTAAAAACTTCCAGGGTTGGAGCATTCACCGCTTCTGGAGGCAGGTTGTTCCACTGGTTCATTGTTCTGTCAGGAAGTTTCTCCTTAGTTCTAGGTTATTTATTTATTTATTTGTTTGTTTGTTTGTTTGTTTGTTTGTTTGTTTGTTTGTTTGTTTGTTTATTTATTTATTTATTTATTTATTTATTTATTTATTTATTTATTTATTTATTTATTTATTTATTTATTTATTTATTTATTTATTTATTTGACTTGTATGCCACTCCTCTCCGGTTGCTTCTCTCCTTGATTAGTTTACACCCGTTGCTTCTTGTCCTGCCTTCAGGTGGTTTGGAGAATAGCTTGACTCCCTCTTCTTTGGGGCAGCCCCTGAGATATTGGAACACTGCTATCATGTCCCCCCTCGTCCTTCTCTTCATTGAACTAGACATACCCAACTCCAGCAACCGTTCCTTATATGTTGTAGCCTCCAGTCCCCTGATCATCTTTGTTGCTCTTCTCTGCACTCTTTCTAGAGTCTCAACATCTTTTTTACATCGCGGTGACCAAAACTGGATGCAGTATTCCAAGTGTGGCCTTACCAAGGCATTGTAAAGTGGTATTAACATTTCACGTGAATTTGTTATTTGTGAATTTCATCATTTGTTATAAATTTGCTCCAAAGGGATGGTAAAATCCCTGGGGGGGGACACGAACACACAGAGATGTTTGTATGGATGGATGTCTCGACTTGACCTTTTGTGACAGGTCCACTGGGAGGCTGGTGCAATCTTCTTTGGGGAGGGGACAGAAGGAAAGGAAAACTAGTGAATAGTCATTTCTTCCTCCCTCTCAGCTTCCTCCACTGAGACTGATCCAATTTTCTTTGTGGTTGTGCATCACTTAGTCTCCGCTCTCTCCCGGCAATTCCGGGAGACGGAAGCGAAGTTCAAATTAGCTACCAGAAACTTCGGGAAACAGCTTCCCTGCTTCTTCTGTTGCTCAAGTGGCTAGCTGAGATTGAACCGTGATGTAACGTGTTTGTTCAGGGCCAATTATGGCCCTTTTTCTCACAACGAAAAGTGTCCACTTCGACTGCACACAGCTCTTCATCAAGGTTAATTCCAGCTACACTGCAGAGGCCCTAATAGATGCAATAGACGCCGTCAATCCTGAAGACCCTTAAGATGCTAAAGTCACCAAAGCTACACATTTCAGCCAGATCAGGACCTTGGAGAGCAACTGGAGAGTTTGTTCTGAAGTGCATTCTGTTCCTTTGTAGTGACCCTGAACAGAACAGAATAACAAAGATGGAAGGGACCTTGGAGGTCATCTAGTCCAACCCCCTGCTCAAGCAGGAGACCCTATACCATTTCAGACAGGTGGCTGTCCAGTCTTTTCTTAAAAACCTCCAGTGATGGAGCACCCACAACTTCTGAAGGCAAGCCGTTCTACTGGTTTATTGTTCTAAGAAGAAATTTCTTCTTATTTTCAGGTTGCTTCTCTTCTTGATTAGCTTCCATCCATTGTTTCTTGTCTTGCCCCTGTTTGGAGGACATGTTGAGACGCAAACTCGACAAGCACACTGCAGCTTTGCATCTTGTGTGAACCCAACCTGGGATTAATTTATAGTCCCGTGTGTTGTGCAAAACTCAAAAAACGATTGGATTAACTGATTAAGCCATGGTTCAATTAGCGGTGGCACAGTTATCATGAGAAAACAGCCCATAATTATATAGAGATGATAACTCAGCAGGGAGTTACAGCTTACAGAGGGCAGTTGAAAGCACAGCAAGGCAGGTTTGTAGGCCTGTCTCTTCCGAGATGAGTGGTAGACTTTGAGGCATCCTTTCCTGATTGTGCATTGTTTTGTTTTTATGGTGGAGAATGGTCATCTAATTAGGGAGTTGTCTACTAAATTTGAAGAAAAGACAGTTTGAACTCTGAACTTCATCTGAATCCTTTCCCACACTGTCTTAGATTCAGTTTAGAGTCTTCTCCAAACCCTCCAGATGTGTGCACTTCCACTCCCACAATTCTCAGCAGTAGCATTCCTGGTTGTGGGATTCTGGGAGTGGAAGTCCACATTTTGGAGGTCATTCAGATTGAGGGAGATCACTCCAGGTTCAAAGGCATGATCACCTACACTTCTTTACAGGTTTCTTGACACTCTTTTAAACTTATGTTAAGATCTTCTATCCACAAAATACATTTCTGCCCTCCATTTTTAACCCCTCCCTTCCTTTCAGCTAAGCGAGCTGCATTGGCTGCCAGTTGGTCTCCGAACCCAATTCAAAGTGTTGGTTATGACCTATAAAGCCCTACATGGCATCGGACCAGGTTACGTACGGGACCGTCTGCTGCCCCACGAATCCCAGTGGCCGGTTAGGGCCCACAGAGTCGGCCTTCTCCAGGTCCCGTCAGCCAGACAATGTCGCCTGGCGGGGCCTAGGGGAAGAGCCTTCTCTGTTGCGGCCCCGGCCCTCTGGAATCAACTTCCCCCGGAGATCCGTATCGCCCCCACCCTCTCCGCCTTTCGTAAATTACTTAAAACACACCTCTGCCGGCAGGCCTGGGGCAGTTAGCATCTTGCCCCTAGCCAGTGTATGTCTGTGTGTATGTTGAATGATTGGTTTTTCTTTTAAATTAGGGGTTTTTATATATATATGTATTTTTAACTGTTGATTTCTATTATGTTGTGAGCCACCCTGAGTTCTCCGGAATAGGGCAGCATAGAAGTCAAATAAATAAATAAATAAATAAAATAAGTGGAACCAGTGGTATGCTATAAAATGCACTCCTGGTGCTGTGGATTGAATTGTTTTTTTTTTTCCCTCCTCCTTCCACACAGCTAGGCTGTCACTTAGGAACAGGATTCATTCATCAAGACTAAAATTACTGCTGTATTTAATCTTCTCAAAGAGAACACAATCAAATTATTATGATGTGCGAAGAACGATAATCTGCCAGAATTTTTTTTTTAAAAAAAAACTTATTCTCTGAAATGCCTGCCACCCCTAATAGGCCAACGAGGTCTAATAAGAAAGAGACACGCAGGACAACGTGCGAAGCATCTGCATAATAAGAAGATGAAAACTGTCCTCATCCCTTTTCAGACTGAATGAAATCTAATTACATGCCATATTGATTGTTGTGCATTACTGGAAGAGATGGCTGGGGGGAAAAAGAGAAAAAAAGAGGGTGGGGGGGAGAAGCAATTACAGTAAAATCGCAAGCTGACCCTCTGAATTGTTTGTGACATCAAAGGACGGTGTGCACACCGGGGAGAGGAAACCTTTATTTTTCACACCTAACTCTTCCTGTTAAAATTATTGTCTATGCGGTTATCTGTAGAAATCTGTAATCGAGTCAATTATGTCTCCGGGTTGATGTGAACTCATTAGAGAAAAGATTAAGTTGTGTTGAACTCAGTAAGACTGATGTCTGGATAAACGGGCACTCGTTGTGCGGCAGGTATAACCATGGCTAGAATCAGCTTTGAACTCTGTTGCTGGAGAAGACTCCGGCGAGTGCCCTGGACTGCAAGGCGATCCAACCGGTCAGTCCTAGAGGAGATCAACCCCGACTGCTTTTTTAGAAAGCCAGATCCTGAAGTTGAAACTCAAGGACTTTGGCCACCTAATGAGAAGGAAGGACTGACTGGAGAAGAGCCTGATGCTGGGGAAGATGGAGGGCAAGAGAAGAAGGGGACGACAGAGAATGAGGGGGCTGGATGGAGTCCCTGAAGCAGGAGGCGTGAGCTTCAATGGACTCCAGAAGATGGTAGAGGACAGGAAGGCCTGGAGGAACGTTGTGTACGGGGTCGCGATGGGTCGGACACGACTTCCCAACTAACAACAACAAAAGAATCACACTTCACTGTGAGTCGCTTCTTCTACAAGGGTATTGAGGTTGTCGGCAAGACACACCTATCCCATGAGCTGGAAGCTACTCTGAAGGTGGGTGTGATTGGACATTTGCCAGGGACCAAAGAGTAGCTTTGGTGACCTCTCTGAATTTATCTCTTTGGAAGCCTTGTGCTTCCTACTTTAGGAAGACCCTAGCTCCCTACGGTCATCTGTTCTTGAGTCCAGGGTGGTGGTTGTTAAGCAAACATCACAGTCATTAAATGAACCTATTGTCCTCAATATTTAGATAGATAGATGATAATGGATAGATAGATAGATAGATAGATAGATAGATAGATAGATAGGCAGGCAGGCAGGCAGGCAGGCAGGCAGGCAGGCAGGCAGGCAGAGAGATAGACAGAGAGATACACAAGAGAGAAAGAGAGAGACAGAGATATAATTAGAAATAGAGAGTTGGAGATAGATAGATAGATAGATAGATAGATAGGTAGGTAGGTAGGTAGATAGATAGATAGATAGATAGATAGATAGATAGATAGATAGATAGATAGGCAGGCAGGCAGGCAGATGCAGGCAGGAAGGCAGGCAGATGAGAGGCAGACAGACAGAGAGATAGTCACGAGAGAGAGAGAGAGAGAGAGAGAGAGAGAGAGAGAGAGAGAGAGAGAGAGAGAGAATTAGAAATAGAGAGTTGGAGATAGATAGATAGATAGATAGATAGATAGATAGATAGATAGATAGATAGATAGATAGATAGATGGATGGATGGATGGATGGATGGATGGATGGATGGATGGATGGATGGACGGACGGACGGACGGACGGACGGACGGACGGACGGATGGATAGATAGAGATATCTATATCTATTAGTTCATTTGTTTTACTAAACTAATAGATATAATAAAACCTTTATTAGTTTTACAAATAACACATGGGGGGGGTGAACATATCCAACACACCTGCTCCCTTTTATTTTCCCCATAAACAACAGCCTGTGAGGTGGGCTGGGCTGAGAAACAGAGACTGGCCCAAAAGCACTCAGCCAGCTTTCAAGGCTAAGGTGGAACTTGAACTCACCACCTCCTGATGCCTGGCCCAAGGTCACTTGGCTGGCTTTCATGGCTAAGGCAGGACTAAAACTCACAATCTCCTAGTTTCTAGCCTGGTGCCTTAACCACTAGACCAAACTGCCAATAGGCACTTTTTTTATTGGAAACTGAAAGTAAACACCACAATGTGATATCTTCATGTTTGGCCCAGATTCATTATAGACTTTCGATATAGACTTTTTCCCAAGGAGCAGATATCTATTTATAGTTCTTTATAGATCTCTCTCTCTCTCTCTCTCTCTCTCTCTCTCTCTCTCTCTCTCTCTCTCTCTCTCTCTCTCTCTCTCTCTCTCTCTCTCTCTCTCTCTCTCTCTCTCCCTCCCTCCCTCTCTCTCTCTCTCTCTCTCTCCTTCTTCCTCCTCCTTCTGAGGAGCTTCTACCCTCCTCCTCCTCCTCCTCCTCCTCCTCCTCCTCCTCCTCCTCCTCCTCCTCCCTTTGACTCCACTTCAAACACTGGCGGAAAGACAATGTGCACAAAGAATTCTAGTGAGGCATTTCCAGGCCAGCATCCAATTTATGATGAGACCAGCACATACCACATCCCTAGATCCCAACTATGTCCTCCGTGCCCCCCTCCCCAAATGTTTACACATCTCATCCTGAGGAAATTGGAAGCTAAAGGATCTGTTACGATTCTGCTGCCCAGCCTCAGGTGGAAGGAAGGCTGTTTGGATAACATAAATAATCCGTGTTTAAACAGACTTGCTCCCAAAGGTCGAAGCCTACTGCGTGAGCCGCTGTAAAATGATCTTGTCATTGCCTTGAGAGTCCCGACAGTGGTCACTCAGCTCTCCCTTTCTATTAAAGGACAAACACAGCGTGTTAACCAATAGAGAGGTTGATGAAGTGTAGTAGATGGAGCTGCTGTGCAAAATTCAGGCAGAGTTGAAAAAGGGAGAAAGAAAGAAAGAAAGAAAGAGGCAATTTCCGTGGCTCCATCCAGACAAATCGGCAACACGCTTTTTTCACCACTCAACCTACTGTCACGTTGATGGCAACAGCCAAGCCCCCACTACAGCATCTCAGAAGTTTTATGATGGACGAATATGCAAAGAATGTGAGAGATGACAGCTCAATCACTGGCAAAAATTGCTTGAGGCACCAAATCAGCCTAGGCAGATGGTACTAGTCGAGAGGTATTCCATCATCATCACTATTATTATTATTATTATTATTATTATTATTATTATTATTATTATTATTATTATTATTATTATTATTATTTTGTACTTCTCTCCAAGAAAAAAAAAGCTTAGCTTTAATATGGTGTAGTACACTTCAGCATTCTGAACTTAAGTTCTATAGGCAACATAAGTTCCTCAAGGCAGGCCCAGTGCAACAGTGAGTAGATTTACTCAACAGTAAATCTATGTGCTATTTCCAGATTAGTAAGCAGCTTAACAGTATAAACCTCTCCAGGAAGATCAAACATTGTTTTATAGGACATAGAATCAAAAGCCTGGAAGCGACCTCGAAAGTATTATGGAATAGAATAGAATAGAATAGAATAGAATAGAATAGAATAGAATAGAATAGAATAGAATAGAATAGAATAGAATAGAATAGAATAGAATAGAATAGAATAGAATAGAATAGAATAGAATATAGGATGGGAATAGAATAGAATATAGAATAGAATAGAATAGAATAGAATAGAATAGAATAGAATAGAATAGAATAGAATAGAATAGAATAGAATAGAATAGAATATAGGATGGGAATAGAATAGAATATAGAAAATAGAATAGAATAGAATAGAATAGAATAGAATAGAATAGAATAGAATAGAATAGAATAGAATAGAATAGAATAGAATAGAATAGAATAGAATAGAATATAGGATGGGAATAGAATAGGATGGAATAGAATAGCATAGAATAGAATAGAATAGAATAGAATAGAATAGAATAGAATAGAATAGAATAGAATATAGGATGGGAATAGAATAGAATATAGGATGGGAATAGAATAGAATAGAATAGAATAGAATAGAATAGAATAGAATAGAATAGAATAGAATAGAATAGAATAGAATAGAATAGAATAGAATTCAGAATGAATGGAATGGAATAGAGCTGGAAGGGACCTTGGAGGTCTTCTAGTCCAGCCCCTGCTCAAGGCAAGAGGCCTTATACCATCCTGGTCAAATAATTGTTTAGTCTATATGAAAACCTCCAGTGATGTAAGACCCACAGGAGACCTTTCCTCTTGATCCACTAGATCAGGGGGGTCTTCAAACTTGGCCCTTTTATGACTTGGGAACTTCAACTCCCAAATTCCTCAGCCAGGCACTCTGGTTGAGGAATTCTGGGAGTTGAAGTCCACAAGTCATAAAAGGGCCAAGTTTGAAGACCCCTGCACTAGATGGACTTCTTTAGGAGAGGGGACCTGTAACATTCCCTGTCTACCCGCTCTGGTGGGTTGGGTAGATCATATGATAGAAGTATTCCATTGTTTGAAGGGCTGCCCCAAAGAAGAGGGGAGTCAAGCTATTCTCCAAAGCACCTGAAGGCAGGATAAGAAGCAACGGATGGAAACTCATCAAGGAGAGAAGCAATCTAGAACTAAGGAGAAACTTCCTGACAATTTCCTCTCTCTCTCTCTCTCTCTCTCTCTCTCTCTCTCTCTCTCTCTCTCTCTCTCTCTCTCT